>JAYJMI010067882.1:0-11611 GCA_036873855.1 Sarsia tubulosa
AATATCTGTCAAATCCAATGCTCAAATCATTTGGTCAAAAAAAGTAAAGTGAAAATCGTGAGAGCCCTGACTACAGGGAAAATAACTAAAAAGCTAAAAACTTAATCTTCAGAAAAAAGGGGCAATAACCCAAAAAGTGTGTGTGTGTTTAAGGGAGGGGGGGGGGGGGTGGGGGACAAATGTGTGTGCTGCAATGAAAATCTAACAATGAGTAATTTTTAAATTAACTGTTGCCTTATGTAATAATGAATAAAGTTTTAAATTTTGGATGAATGCCAAAAACGCATGTCAAGTTGGAAAGGATGTTGTTATCTGATAGTATGTCAAATATTTCAAACTAAGTTTTCTCTTGATAGATATTTTTATGTCATTTCCATTGAAAGTACAAATAAAAATTGATTTTAAATTTAAAATGTTAGATTGAAAACAATAATTTACTAAATATGTTTCCTTGGGACACTAAAAGATGTTTAAAAATAAAAGCAACAAAATTTTTAAGTCTACCAGAAAAAAAGATTCTGATTTGACTGATTAAACATGTTGGTTTCATGCTTTAAAAAGGATTACAGATTTTATTTTATTGATAAAAAAGTTGTTCTGAAAATATCTATGTAAACTATTCAAAAATTAAAAAATATATTTGCATAAAATTTTGTAGATTGAGGCAATGAAAAAAAAGCTTTACTAAAGAAAAGTTTTACATAACTAATTGATAATTGACAGATAATCCAGGGACAAATCCAGAGCTTTGATGAAAAAACTAATGAATAAAATATTTGATAATTCTTGCTAATTTTAACAATGAAAATTAATTTCCAAGTATCAATAAGGAAGTCAGGGATACCTAAAACATTTAAGAATAAAACAAAGAAGGTTAATAATTATTGTTTGTTAATAACGTTGTCCCCAAAAACTTCCTCGATATGTCTCTGATTAATTACATGTTCTAAAAAGTGTGAGTTTTCTTGTACAAATTATTATTGCTTTTCCATAACACTTTTAAAGTGTTATATAGGTCAGCATTGTTGAAACATAAGAGACGTCCGAAGGCACAGGACGACAGATTTTTGATGAGGATGACTGGAAAATAAGTTTTATAGACAAAAAAATTGCTTTTCGCAATAATTAATGTACAAAACACAATTTCAAACTACTGCTAAAAACCTTATGTTTCAGTGCTGGTCAGGTGTTAGGCCCTTTCAAATCAATGATCTGCTTTGCCTAAAGCAGTGAATTTGCTGATACTGGATGTGTTATATTTGTACAAATAAAACTGATGCATGAAGACACTAGCAATATTTTTTTTATTTTTCTTGCCAATCTTTGAAATCAGGACTTTATGACTACGTTGTTTCAGTAATCATGGAAGTTTTTAACAAAAGTGTAATAAAATACGGCAACAATTTTTTTTTCATTATTACAGTAATAATAATCTTTATAAAATGCTCTTATGAGGTAAATAACAATAAAATAGGCTCATGAAAGGTACAAAATAGCCTAATGCACGAGGTTATGCAAAACAGATCATTTATATTTTTTAAAGGCAAATGAAGGCTTCAATCTGACTTAAGTGTCATCATTTCGAAAATTCTTGTTTACATGTCAAAAGGTCAAAATTTCTTACGTAACCTAGCTATCTCTAGAACCGATTATCCTTTTTCTCTGATTTTTTGCATGAAGGTAATTGTTCATAAAGGCAGAGAGGTTCTTATTGTCCTAAAATTGGGGTCATAACATCAAAATTAGCCCAAAAATCAATATTTTCAGAAATATCTCCAGCTCCCTTGTTTTAAAATTTTCTAATTTTTTGCACAGAGTTAGATGCAAATGAAGGTTTCAAACTGACATAAGTATCATTATTCTAAAAATATTAAAAGTCACAAAGGTTTAAAACAAGGTTATAGTGCCGAAACATTCATAAGATTTTTTAGCAGTCATCCAACGAAAGTGTTTCGCACATTGTTTCGGTGAAAAAGGAACGTTTTTGGTGTAGATAACTAATATTTGAGTCAACCACCTTCTTCTTGTACCCTCGAACGACACTGTCAGCCAACCATTATATTTCAATACTATATTTATGTTGTTATATTTTTAATGGTCTTCATAAATTTTGAACCAGAAAATCTTTATCATGACAATGACATAAGGAATGAAAAAAAAAATTCTCAAAGAAAGCAAAAAAACAATAACATTGCTTGAAGACTTGCATATAATTGTAAATTTGGGCGTCTATCTTAGATTTTTCATGATGATTTAAATATATTGGAATTAATAGGAAACTTTTGAAACTGTTTTTCTTCTAAGAATAGTTATTTTATTGTATATTCATCAATACAAGTATAATAATAAACTGTCCACTTTACACCGGGGGATTTTCAATAAATTTTTCTTTTTGGAAATAAAAAGTATAATTTCAAAGAATTGTTTGTTAGGTCAAACTTTTTTATTTTATCCAATAAACCTAAGAAGGTCTTAAAAACAAATTCTTTTTGTTGAAGCTTTTAAAGGGTTTCCATTGTTGTCATAGGAATATGAAATAATATAAAGTCAGTCAGTTTTATTATTTCTAAAGAATATGTTTCAGCTTTATTCTTGTTTTGTTTGTGATATGTTTACTTTATACAGGAGTTCTTGCAACATCTCCCAGGAAGAAGTTTTTAATTTGAATAAATCAAGTGTTCGAAAAAAGGCCAAAAATTGACATTTTCTAAAAAATCTCAAAATCTGTTGGTTAGATTTTTCACATACTTTGCACAAACTTAAGGGGTCATGTTATCGAATTTTTTTTTTTTTTTATAACTGAGATCCAAAGCTGAACTTTTTATAAGAAAACAATGATTTTGATATCTCACCATGGTTCAACCATTTTTTCCATATTTGTGTACAATGTTTGTGTAACAATGTTTGAGTAGCAATAATTATTAAAGTGAATGTGCTAATAACCAATCAGACTAGTTAATTCTCGTATGTTTATATTTTTTATAGATGCTATTGTAAACCTCCAACTATAAGCCCCCCCCCTCGATGTATAAGTCCACCATAATTGCTAACACAACTTTCCTTCCATGTATAAGCCTCCTGTGTATAAGCCCCCCATATATAAGCCCACTCAAAAATGTAACATATAAGGTAAAATAGATGGAATAAACAACAAAAATGTGATAAATTGTTTGTTTATCTGTACAAAATATAAAAGTTTTACTTAACAGTATTTCCATTCCATGTATAAGCCCCCAATCCCCCCGTATATAAGCCCCCCGTATATAAGCACATACAAAAAGTGCTTACGAAAGTGTATTAGCCCTGGGTTATAGTTGATGTGTACGGTATTGAAACTATCAATTTTCCCTTAAAGAATGACTAGCAAATCTCATTATAGCTCATAGAGTAAGTTTCACCATAATAAGGTAGTGCAACTCAATAATAAAATTTATATTTCTACAGTAGATATAAGTTAGATACTTTCCTTTTTGTTTTATTTTTAACTTTTTTCTGTTTGCTTTAGTTAAACCTTCCATTATAAATGCAACACTTTTCCCAAGAACGTCGTTGGTTCGAGGGCTAAATGGCCTATACGAGTGTTACGCTGAAGGTGTACCTATCCCACAAGTGAAGTGGTACCGCAACGGAACATTACTAGCTAGTGGTAATAAAATGGCTGCGTTTACAATCACAGCAGGGAAAATAGAAGATACTGACACTTACACATGTCAAGCATCTAACCCTGGTGGTATAACAACTCGTGATATGTTATTGGAAATAGCTTGTATGTAATATTTTCATGTTTTTTACAGATTTATGTTTTTACAGATGATAATACAGGGATTAAATGGATTTTTTGTAATGTTTAGTCAAGGTAACAACTTTGTCTTAAAAGAAGCTCCTTTGTAACCAGAAGAAGAAAATATTAACAAAAAATTCTAAAATGTTTTGTAAGCTCAGGAAAAGCATTTTATTTAAATAAATAAAAAAAATATGTGGCGTCACAGGTGCAAATTTTATGTTGAAAATGCTGAAATATGACTACAAATGGCTATGGAGAGAGCAAAAAAATAAAAATGTAACATAGATAACTTTTAAGGATTTAAGAAGCTATGACACAAATCTTTATTTTGATTGCTTCGTTTATTTAGTTATAAAAGTTAGGGAAAATACACTTTATGTAACATACTCTAATACAAATTTGTGTTTTTGTCTCGCACCTGTAACGTCACAATACAGAAAATTTGAGAAACTTCAAATTGCTATAACTTTCGCAATCTTTGTTTAAAACTGAAAAAAGTTGGAGATAAACTAAGTTAAGCAAAGACGAAACGATAAATATTGCTCTCAGTCAGTTCCCCTTTAAGAGGTTATTACTTAATCAATCTCAGATCATCAGAATTGGCTCCCGATATTTTGTCAAAATAAGTTTAAGCCAAGTTATGTCTTATTCTCTTGGCTTGTTTTTAATAAAAACAGATAACTATTTGTTTCTATAACATTTTTAAAGTATTTTTTAAAGAACGAAGCATCCTTGTTTGTTTTTAATTTTTTCTCTTTGACGTAATTTAAGGAACTTTCACTTTCGTACATATCGTTGAACATCAAACACATGAATTGATTTTCTTTTAGATATTGAACTTCGTGATGACATCCCATTAAAAACGATCTCAGTAGTGATCGGAGGTGCTATCAATGAACCGTGTGAGATTATAGGCTACCCTGATATTGAGAGATCAAAGAAAGAGGGTAAGGGTAAAGGGGGATATGGATATACTTGGATTGGTCCGGCAAGTGAAACTGAAGGCTCTGATAGAATTCTTGTGTATGGTAATATGCAGAACAATGAACGCACAAATGATTATGGGAATTATACATGTATCGGAACCAATGTTGCTGGTTCCTTACAATACACAGTGCAAGTTTTAGTGAAGGAAGATACTGGTAAGAATTCTGAATCATTTTTTTGTTGACAAAGAAACTGAACATTTTACTTTTGTTACACCGCCACATCGAAAATATATATTATAGAGCTATGGTTATTATGGTATGGTATTATGGTACCCAAAGTATTATTCTTTTATGATAAAGCTTAAAAGTAAGTAATGATCACGTTTTTAGAAACACATAAGAAATAGAGAATCGTATATGCTGTTTATCTAACTTTCCGGGCCTGTTCTTAACCATTTTAACCACGTTAATCCTGTAAACCATATAACCTAATATCTTTGTTCTAGTTCGTTTAAAGGAACATAAAACCAGTAAAGCAGTAATACCACTATTTAATCCATTTAGTTGTGAGACTTCTAAACTAAACTATGAATAAACTAAAATAGCATTTAATCAATTAAACCACATATATACGTAAATTTAACTATTAAAATGTAAGAAAGGTTCAAATGATTGTTATAATTTCATTCACGTTTTTAGCAAAACGTAATAAATGGACACTTGTAGATGCTATGATTATGTTTACATTTTGCTTCTACGTGATGTCACTCTTATCAATGGGTCTTATCTAAACCACTTAAAACCACTTTAAAACCACATAACTTATGGTACCAAAAATACCTGAATCAATTAAACCAGTTAACCGTGCACCCTTAAACTAAATAACATTATTATTAAAACCATTTTTTATAAACCGTTCAACCATGTATGAAATAACCACATATCAACCGTATAATTGTCGAACCTTGTGAATATTAAAAACAAGTCGATGTTGTGTTTAAATATTATTCAAACCATGAAACTAAAAATTAGAAGAAAAAATATTTTTCCGCTGCCGTTGCTAATTGTACGTTTGACGAGGACGTTTATTTTTGTTTTAGCAACTACTGCACCATCACAGGGTGAAGAAAGTTCTGGCGGAAAGTTTATCGAAGCTTCGATATTTGTCGTGTTTACCATATACGTTTTATCGATATTATCGTTAGGATTGCTTTGAAGCGTTTAGTGCCATTGTAGAACGACATGATCGATCATTCATGATGTAACAACAAAAGCGTGCATAAAGTAAAAGAAGAAGCTGTTACGCTGGTGCTTAGCGTCAAACGACTTACCACAGAAACAAAAACAATGTTTTGCAGAAAAGAAAAGGAGTAATTAAAAGGATGTTACATTCGCCAGATGACTTGTCCTTCTGATCTCTTGTCGAACTTGTGGATGAGTTTTATTGTATAAAATATTTTAAAATGTCTTTTTTATATTTTGTACAACTTTGTACCTACATTACCTTAAACTGTATAGACTATAACGTTTATAAAAGGGAGTGGGTATAAGGTTGTATATTTTTTTAATTTCACAAAAACTCAATGAAAGATTTTATTTATTATGATGTAACATTGTAAATATAAATATTATTTAGTATAGTAACTAAATCTATAACGAGTTGTTTTATGGTGTCATGTATTCGAGAGTGTAATTGTTGTCTCGACATAAACTCGACCCGTGTATAAACCCCCATGTAAAAAGTATATAAGCCCTTATAGTCGGATAGTTCCTTTAAAGTAGTCAGACTGCATTAGCTTAATCAGTTTGATATTTTCAATACTCGAGTCTATTGTTAATTTTACATCCGGTTAATTGAATTTGTCAAAATATGTCCAGAAATCTTGTAAAAAATCCGGTTTTTATTGTAGTTCCCAGTCTTCTTTTATAACGATATAATATGAATTTTTATTATTAAATAAAAACAATAGGCTTTAGTATGGAAAAACATAATGAGATTAATTTCGCGCAGAATAATTTTTGCAAACCCCAAAAATCGCATTTCAACTTTCGCGGATGCAATGATAACCGTTATTTAGGGTTTTATGTATAAATTTGCATGTAAATTTTCTAAAAGGAGCTTTTTAAGTATAAACATCGAAATTCGAGTTAAATTAGAGACTAGCATTCAATGTCGGATGAATTATCATTGTAGAACGAGTTCTTAAATATCTAAATATATTGTTCATATTTATTGTATTTATGTTCATAATTATGTAGAAATGATATGGGGAGAAAGTCCAAAGATTATTATTTATAGAACACTTATGATATTTCATTTCATCCCTATAACTTAATACACTGTATAAGGTCTAATGTATTTATGTGTGGTGGCAACACCATCTGAAGTGTATATATCTCATCCCTATAGCTTAATACACTATGTAAGGTCTAATGTAGTTATGTGTTAGGTGGCAACACCATCTGAAGTGTAAGTGATATATCGCGCCTTCCCCCTTCCCTTCGTGCAGAAATCTGATGAAGTTGGATTCGAGCTGCCGGTTGTGACTCGTTCTGTACTAGCTTGTAATGACATAAGTCATTCAATAAGTATAGGCCTGGTAGCACAGTCGGGTAGAGCGCCGTTGATCTGTAACGGAGGTCGCTGGTTCGAACCCTACTTCGGTCAGAATTTCTGCATATCTCTCCATATAGAATATATGGTTTTCTGCTATATTGAGGTTAGATGGATATTTTATTTTATATGAGTCTTGTGTTGTGAGAATTTCTTGTTCAATAATTGTTTTTGGTGTGTGTTTGTAATATTCTATTCTGTTTTTTCGCGCTGAACGTAAGCGAACATCCGTGTGTAAATCTCTTGTCTGCAACGCTTTGGCGAGATTCAGGTGTTTTGAACACCATGTAAGTGTCCCTTGTCCCTTTGATCAGTGGTCTTCCAAGATCAGTGGTCTTCCTTGGTGGAAAAGCATTTTTTGGTTTATTTGTTAATACTTTTTTGTTTGACTGGTAAAGTGCCTAGTTTTATCATTTGCTAGTTACAAAAATTCAACCGTTCAAAATTTAACCGTTCGCTTCTAGACTGTGAAATAATTTTATAAGTATTTTTATATATAATATTGTCCAATCAAAATGCTGTAATATCGTCAAATATTTTCTCTGCAACCGCTATGAAAGAAAAGTCAATGTAAATGATAAGGGTTTTGCCAATTTTAGTGGTTCCATGGCGGAGATATTGTAGTAAATATAGCTATTTACGATGTTAAAGGGTTACTTTAATGGGAGAAACTTTCACGGTTTGGGCTAAAAATTTACAAAATTCAAATTTTCAAAAAGTCTCATATATTATTTCCATGATTGTAGATAGGTTTGGTCATATTTGTTTATTTCGACTTTTAGCTTAATTTATATCGGAAAAATACGTAAAATATATCATATCTTTTACGAATTTTTGTAAAAATGATATGACGAACCGCGAAAGTTTATCCACGCGAATTTGATAATAATTGCGAAACGCAAAAGTTTATCCCCGCGAAATCTAAAAATTTCGCGGTTGCTCTGAATCGCGAAAGTTTCTCCCATTAAATTAGTTTCATAATTTCATAATTTAGTGGAATGATGGCTTATTACGATCTACAGAATCTGCTGGATTTAAAGCCACATTCCATAAGGGCTATAAAAGTGGATACGAATCATAAACTAACGAAGAGCTAAACTTTAAGTTTTCTTTACTTCAGGAGAACCAGTAGATCAAGAAATATCGACCTTTCAGTGCTAATTTATAGGCTGGAAGTTTATGGAGCTATGATGGTAAGAGTATGAAAGTAGTTATATATCACTGACCTCTGACCTTCCTCTGTCAGTAAAGTCCAAGTAGCACAGTCGGTTAGAGCGCCGTTGATCTGAAACGGAAGTAGTGCGGGTTCGAACCCACCTCGGCCAGAATTTCTGCATATCTCTCCATATAGAACATATATGCTTTGAAGAAAACAATTTTTTTTGTTGATGTTTGTAATATGTTGCTCATCATTATTCCTAGTTATAGTTAGTTAGCCTATATACAGCTTTAAAATGTAAACAAACATATTTGAAAGAAAAATATCCTCAACTACCGGCATAAAAAAATTTATGCCTTGTTTAAGTCCTCGTGTTTGTTCATCAGTTATACCGCTGTACATTGGCCGACTGTGTCGCTTTAACTAACCTGGTCAGTAAGTTATTAGAATCAAAACTTCCTTTAAAAACTGGCCCGGAATTAAGCTTTAGAAAAAACGAAGCATTCTTGAACCTCTCCTGATTTAATTTATTGTGTCAGTCTAAAAGCGAAACATCATGAACATCAAAAGCATATAACACAAAAAATATTTAATTAGTTTTAATAAATAAAACTTAAAATACATCCGTAGCCTCCAATGCAAAGAAGTTTCTACCTTTACGAGTTGAATTGCGAAAATTGACAATCATGATATAAACTAAATGTAACATTTCAAAACGCAATCATTTTATAACACAAGTCGGTACGGTACGGTAATCATTTTTCTCCTTACCTCTCAAAAATTCAAACCGTTTCCGTTTATTTACCGTGAAGAGGAAACCCAGCTTGACGGTCCTTCCCAAACTTCGGCGAATAAATTTTGAACTTTTTGACTAGACTTAAGCAAGTCCGTTCCAAATTAAATGCCAAAACGGAAAAACGGATTTTCATAGTAAAGAACGCATTCTTATGCGCTTGCTGTTAAAGCGATAGACTTAGTGAGGGGGCAATTGTAATTCCGCTACGTTGGTCTGTTAAAATCAATATTTTTACAGATTCTGATAGTCAATAGAAGAAAAAGCAAAAAAAATATGTTGCCATTTTTTAAACCAATTTTGTCTAATTTACATACCAGAATAAAATTTTACCCCTGTGTTTTAACCTAAACCTAAAAAATGTCTTATAGTCTTAATGTCTTATAGAGTACAGTGTCATTCTCGTCCTCAGAGCGTATTCTTTCACGAACGGGTATTTGAACGACATCATAAGGTAAAAAGAGAAAAGAAGTCCTGGGATCGAGATTGCGTACAATGTGTCCCAAAAAAAAGCGAACGCAAACTTTAAAGTCTATAATTTCTTTCTAAAGCAATCATTTTAGAAAAATAACTGACCATTAGAAAGAACATCTTACTGGCTTTTAAAAAATGTACAATTTTTTCTATTTGGTTGACTAGTTTTTAAAAAGTTATAAGTAAGAAAGTAAGTAAAGTTAAAAAAGTTAAAAATGTAAAACTGCTTATAAATAATAAAACATAACTAAAATCATCAAAAAATATAAAAAATCTGTTAGAGCGAGAAAGGTGGCAACACAAAACAAGCCAAAAATCCAGATTTCCATTGTGGTCACTATTCGCAGAAAGTTACGGAGACACTCTATTGGAAGATAACTCGTATGATAAAATGCCACTCGAACCATAAACGTTAACTCGCAACTTGCAACTCGCAACTCGTAGTTTAGTAAATCACAAAGTTCGCAACTTCCGACCGTATTAAAAATGAACGACTAAAGTCTAAACTTTAGCCGTTTTTCTAAAGTTTTTCTAAAGTCTAAAGTTTTTCTAAAGTCTCGTTTCTCTAAAGTCCATTTCAGAAACAACTCCAGTTTTCATGTTTAAAGATATGAGAAAATTGTATCAGGAAAAGCTGTTGCAACTAGGGGCTAATCAAACAGAAGAAGATGCTGTGAATATTACTCGATTGAAGAAAGCAATCCTAGATGAAGTGGAAGCATTATGTGAACAAAGAAATGGGAAATTTGTCTGATTAACTTTAGATGGGGTTGTAGGTAAAGCTGTATTCACAACTTCTATGCAATCCACTACGGACGAAGAGTTGATACTAAGTAGAGCCGCCAAATAATTATAAATCACATGTTTTTAAAGAATGAGATATTTGAGGATAGAACGACAGCATGACTCTGTACCAGAAGGATTTTTGTAGGGAACCCTACAATAAAACATCTACTATTGAGAAAGTAAAACAAAAGAAAAAACAATCAAGCAAATATTCGACATTTCACTTTCAATAGGTTACAATGAGTTTACTGATCCATGCAAAGACTAGAAACTACATCTCTATTAAATCTGAAGCCCCCTAATATTTTTCAGAGAAAATGTTTTTTTTTCTAAAAAAGTATTTAAATATCAAATCAGAGCTTTTATAATCGTAGATAATGACGTAGAAGTAACTACATTTGTTCATATATTAGGGAACTTATATGTGTACCCATATCTATGTGTTGCGTTTATTTCCTAAGTTTGTGTCATCGTCCGTTGAGTTTTCTTTACAAACCTTTGAAGAGCCAGTAAACTATTCAATCTTGAGTAACAGTAACTAACGGTAATATGACATAACTGTAGAGATTTTATTCATAATCAAATCTAAAGTTCACCTAAAAGTGCCTGAGCAAAAAATCTAAATAAAGAAAGTATAGAGTATCCGAACGTACTTTAGATGGCTTTTAAGAAGATCTAAGAGGGTGGATTTAAAACCAAAAAAATTTCCGCGGTCAATCATGGTGGCCGTGATTTTAGGAAAGGCACCCAGAAAAAGGCAGAGGAAACACTCAGAAAAGTCCCGAAGGCAAGAAAATGTAAATGTGGATGCATTTATTCAGTTGTAAACGTGTTTTTATTTAGTTCAACAAAAGGTACTTTTTTTTATGAAATAACAAGTGATTAAAATTAAAAAAAAAATTGATAAAGATGAGTACAATCGTATCTCTCCAGTTGATTCTAGGTCTGGCATCTTATATGGCCTACCTAAAGTTCACAAACCTTTAATCAATGGCATTCCTAAATTTAGACCGATTCTTTCTGCAATTAAAACACCTGCATATAAATTAGCAAAACACCTGGTATCAATTTT
>JAYJMI010068215.1:0-11601 GCA_036873855.1 Sarsia tubulosa
GACGTTGAAAAGTTAATTAATCGAATTAAATTAGTTGAAAGCTTGTAGCTTGCTGTGCATGCAGCCTCTAGCACCTTTACTTGAAGTGTGCCATATAACATTCTATGTAAAACTTTACTTGTAATTTTTATGTAGTATTTTTTTTTCTATGTAAAACTTTACTTGTAATTTTTATGTAGTATTTATATGAAGAGAATGATAATAATAATAATAATAATTGATTTGTGGGATTACCTATATGGCAATCGAGAAAAAAAGATATTTTTAAATACAAATTTTCCTTATACTTTGACAGAATGGATTAATAAATAATAAAAGTGGATTCAAACAGAATGTTTGGTTTTCTTTCCTTGATCTTTCCAAACATGTTCGGATTGTAATTTATTCCAGGTTAACCCTTGTTTTCCTCTAAATCCCCCACACTATATAGACTATATCTAGTCTACAGATTGAGTTATTACATATTTTTCGCAAGAAGTAACTTTCAGAATTAAATAGGCATTAGTTTTAATCTACTCGTTTCGATGCGCTGAGCGACATTTTAAAAAATAATTATTATCGGTTACAGTTCATAACAAATCTCCTATTTGTATCCTTCGAATTCAGTTAATGTGACATAAATTACTAAAGTTGATATCGGTCGGTTAGCTCAGTCGGTAGAGAGCAGCCCAGTACTGATTAGAAGGTCGTGGGTTCGAATCCCCTTCCGTCCATATTTCTGCATATCTCTCTAGAATATACGATAAATATAAATTTGCTAGGGCGGTGATAATTAATCCAGGGTGATAATTAATTCTGGAATCAATTAAGATAGCATTCTTTAATGTGCAACACAATTTTTAAGGAAAGTTGTGTTACCAATCATGGGGGGTTTATACACGGGGGGGGGGGGGGCTAGGGGGCTTATAGTCAGATATTTACGGTATTCAATAAAAACTTGTCTACATTTGAAAGATAAATTCTGAGTTAGTGGTACGATACTAACTTAAAGTGAATCTACGGATATATATAGGGCAGCAAAAATAAATGTCAGCAGAGAATCATCGAAAACATAATCCCCATAGGAATATTAAACCATAGTCAACTCATAAAACATTTTCGAAATTTCCAAAAAAAAACTAAATACTTATTTTGCATTGTCTTTTAAGAACTGATTCAACTGATTTTATAGACTAGATTCGCTCTTCTCCTTTTTTATATTTGATTAGAGGAAAAAGGAAAAATCAAAATCGGCGAAAATCAAAAGCGGAAGGAGGGACTCTACTCTAGTCTACTGATTTTATTGTTTTCTCGTGTGATTTTTTAATCACTTAATAATTCTCTAGTGTTTATGTTTTAATGTTTTCGAATGTTTAGATAATTTGATTGTCTAGATAATTACTTATTTTGTTTTGTTATTGTTTTATTAACCAATCAAAGTTTTAGAAATCACAAAAGTTAAGATATTACGTAAAAATAAATTAGTAATAAATGTAAACAACAAAAAATATGATTTGAGTTATAACTTTTACAATTGCTGACACAGTGCTGATTGTATTTTATGCTTACCTTTTATACCCGTATATTCACTTTAAGTAACTGTATGATTGATTCATATAACGCTTGGCGTTTCGGTCAAATACAATTATGACAAGGAGTTCCTAAATAAAGTGTTTTTAGCAGAGAAAAAGGTTTTTGGTCACTTTTTTAACAGCTTCGGTTTGTGGCTCTATTCAGTTACAGGTTAGAAAAAGAAATGAATGCTTTGGGTTTCTGTTGATTTCATGAAAACATATCTACCTTAAGTGTAAAAACTTTTACGGAGATTTATTATAAAAAATAAAATGCTCCTTTTCATAGCAGATATTTGACTGTATAATAATTCCTGTTTCCAGAAGCTTTCAATTACAGCAGCAAAAAATCCATATTAACTATATGTTTTAAAGGGATCCAAGAATTTTGGCCAAGATAATTAATCCCTAGTGAAACTTTGCAAAATGAATGTATAGTTTTTGAGATATTTATTTTTCAAAATCGGTAATCGGCTGAATCTCATAAGGAAATATTTACCAGATGGACTGGTCTCACTGCTCCTTAGAATACAATAATTTTCATATAGTTTTGAAAAAGCCCCCTTAAGGTTTACAAATATTACAAAGGACCAGCATATCAAGTAAGCATAACAACAGACAGATCTTCAAAGGATGTTAGATAGGTGTTTCTCAGAGCAAACGACTGCATTTCTAGCATTTCATAAAAGAGTTGTATCGGTAATCTTTTAAAACACAAAGTTTCTCATCGGAACAATAGTGCTTATATCAATTCTCATAGTAGTAAATGTGTTTAGAACATCTTTTTCTTAGAACAACACTGTTGCCTGCCTCCGAAAAGTAGAGATAACTAGACAAAGAAATGCTTAATATCTAATTCTGATTCTGAAGTTTAGAATCCTATGTGCAATATGTTTAGATAAACTAGAGAACATGGTTAATAAAAATCCCTTTACTTACGTTTTATAAATCTGTTTTTAAGCTTATGAAGATTTAGGGAAAAAATTATCCATTGGAAAAAAAAGTTAAGCTTGGAAAAAAAATTAAGGTCGCACGATCCTTGTGCCAAACTTTCCTTATTTCTAAAATAGCAAAAGATTCACCGAATTAATGATTTATAAGGAGCCGCGATATTGGCTCGGTCAAATAACTAGACAGCTTAAAGGTACAGCTTCAAGTGGTTTTGGTCAAACAATTAAGCCCTATGGAAATTTATAGAAGTGCAAAGATTATCATGTCTTGAGTATTCTTAGAAAATTTTCGAAAATTTCTATATATAGTTTTTGAGATTTTTGTAACAATAGGGAATCAAGAAGCGCTTGAGCTTTGTTACAAACTTTGGAGTTATTTTACTTATGATATGCTAAAGGTATATATGCTAAAGGTAAAATTTACCAGTTGGGTTTACTTCTTACATTTATTTTTATAACATACTAAATTTCTATATAGGCTCCACAAAAATAATTTCACATTGAAACTTTGTTCTTGGAACTTTGCAAAAAAAATCTTTCTTATTATAAAAATGCAGTCTATCAGTGTCAATATGTCATTGCAAATTAGACCTCACAAATAAATCTAAAACGATAAATCTTAAAAACTCAAAGAAAATTAAAGATTCTGTCAAGAACTCAATTTCTGATCTGAAGGAAAACAAGTCTCGAACAATTATGAGAGTTAACAAAGGGCAACAAGTGCATACAAAACAACAAAGTTAAAAATTATATTTTATTTATAAATAATATTACATGAACGTATCTGTAGATACATAATATTGTTGCCATGGCTACTAAGTAATTTAACTACAAACTCATCTTACAAGAGAATTTTATGTTTAATTTACACCAAGCGAAAGTTTTGTAAAATTGTAGATTAAATAGTATAACTAAGGCAACTCAATTATTTCAAGAAGTAACGTAATCGCAGTAGAAATCTGCGATAAGCTTCTTTCAGAATCTTTCTCTTGGTATAAATAACCATTTCAAGGAGAATTACTTTGTAACAGTGTTAACTAAAGTCGGTTTAGTTATGGTAGATGTTCGACAGCAGACAGCACCAGCAGTTCCAGGTACATCGGGACATTTGCAAACACAAAGTTGGTAGACAATAGTGAATGAACATCCAGCAGGACAACTACAACATGTTGCAAAATAACCTTCACCGTTACAACTAGCCAGCTTCCCTTGCCCTTCCTCGTATTTGCATTCAAGAGAGTTGGCACTTCCAGAATTACCTTGAGGTCCGATAGCACCTAAGACGAGAAAGATAACACAAACGTTCAGTTGTTTTATAATATAACAAATTAGTGTAGCTAAAAGATATTTTCTATAAAAGTGTTATTTAAAGACGCTTGTGTTATCTTTATCGCTAGGCTTTCAAATGTTTTTAATATTTGATTCTGCAACAAAGTGCTTTTGACTTATTGACATCTTCTAAACATTTGCATTTGTTATTATTAATTATCCAGGAAGATTCGTCTCCACAAGAACAGCAAGTTATAGCGTAACCCTCATCGCAACCGACAGATTGTGAGTTATGAGACACTTGTTTGCACTCGATAGATCCGCTAGCATCCAAACCTTGTGGGCCTGTATCACCTACACGACAAAGATAACACAACTTACTTTTACAAATGAGTTATTTTTAACAATTTTTTTTTGTTTTCAAAACTTTAAAGTTTGGTACGACAATTCGTTCTATAACAATTAAGTATCTACTTAGGTTATACCTTTTGTTCCTGCTTCTCCTCTTTCTCCTCCATCTCCTTGTGGTCCTTGACTTCCTGTGGGCCCTGTATCTCCTTTAGCACCTGCTGGTCCTGCAGCCCCTTTGTCTCCATTGTTACCTGGTTTACCTCTTGGTCCCTATAGATAAAATCATTTTTATAACAAAGAGAAACACTATTTCTTTTAGAAATCAGAAAACTAAAGCTCCTTAAAGCTTTATAAGACATTTTTCCACACGATAATGCTAGGTGTACTTAGATAAAAGAAAATTGTGTCAACTAATCTTTAAATAATATAAAGGAAAAGTAACAAACCTCTTCTCCTTGTTCTCCTTGCGCCCCTTGTGCTCCAGTATCTCCTTTGTCGCCCTTTACTCCTCTTGCTCCTGGTCCACCTTGTACTCCTTGTGGCCCTTGATCGCCTTTATATCCTTGTTTTCCATCTTGACCAACACCTCCTTTTTCTCCATGTGCACCATTAACTCCTAATAAAGAAAACATTATTTTATTATTTTTTATTAATTTATTCCTTTAAAACCACAAACATGTCTTTTATATATTCTAAATAGAGAGATATGCAGAAATTTGGACGGATATATATATTTAATCTTCCATCGATAATCTATATTTTTGTAAAAGCATATATGTAGTAATATTTTTCTACACCAAATTAAACAAAATAATTTTAATATAAAGATAATTCTTTATCAGACTATATTATTAACTCCAATATATTCTCCTTTTTACTTCAACCTAGATGTTTTTAACAAACATGTTTTCAACAATAAAAACTACTTGCTACCTCTTAGTCCCTGTTCTCCCTTTGCTCCTGAGATTGAATCGCCATCTTTTCCATTTTGACCGTTGCTTCCTCGTTCTCCTTCTAGACCTAAATAATAAAAAGATTCAGTTTATTTTTCTTGTATATATACAGATTCGGACATAGGCTTCGTACAGTTATAACAAAGCTAAAAGACGATATGGAACAGTATTAGTGGATAATAAGTGTGTTACTTATTATTAGTTATCGTTATTTAGTTATCATTCCTTTTTTATAATATTTAAATAAAAAGAAAGAAATATCTTCAACATAAAATGTTCTTACCGTTCTCTCCTTTTAATCCTCTTGCACCATTTTGACCATTGGTTCCACGTTCACCTTGTACCCCTGCATCACCTTTTCCTCCAGTGGCGCCTTGTCCTCCTCTTAATCCTGTTTCTCCTTTCCCTCCTTTAGCTCCTTGTTCTCCTTGTAGACCACGTGCACCATCTGTCCCATCTTTACCGTCAGTTCCTTGATCTCCTTTATCTCCTTTTGTTCCAAGTTCTCCTCTCTCTCCTTGAACTCCTTTAGATCCTGTATCTCCTTCTGGTCCAGCCAGTCCTTGATCCCCCTGGTCTCCTTGGCTTCCCTTAGCTCCTCTTCCACCATTTTTGCCTGCATCTCCTTTTGCTCCATTTGTACCTTTAGGTCCTCGAATACCTTGCTCTCCTTTTACGCCATTAGTTCCTGTATTTCCTTTTGGACCAGTAGCTCCTTTGACACCTCTAATTCCTTTTGGTCCTCCCTCCCCTTGTTCACCTTGTGGACCTGTTTCTCCTTGAGCTCCAGATTTGCCATTAGCCCCAGCTGGACCTCTTGCTCCTTGAGCACCCTTCTCTCCTCTAACACCTGATTGTCCGTCTTTTCCATTGTTTCCATTAGTACCTGCTGGTCCTCGCTCACCTTTAGCTCCTGTTGCTCCTTGTTCACCCTGTTCACCATTACTTCCACTTGCTCCTTTACTACCTTTTTGTCCAGCAGTGCCATCAGCTCCACTTGGTCCTTGAGCCCCGGTTGACCCAGTATTTCCTTTCGGTCCAGTTTTGCCTTTTATTCCTTGTCCTCCTTTTCCTCCTTCAGCGCCATCTTTTCCTGCGTCTCCAATTTCACCATTGGCACCTGTAGCTCCTCGCGCTCCTTGAACTCCAGTATCTCCTTTATCACCTGTAGCACCATTTGCACCACTCTGACCGGCTGGCCCAGTTTCCCCTTGAGCACCTTGAGCTCCAGTGGAACCTTGTGCTCCTTTTTGTCCTTGTAGGCCAGTAGATCCTCTTTCTCCACCAGCTCCTCTTTCTCCCTTATTTCCAGCTTCTCCTTGTTCACCTACTTCTCCTTGACGACCGAGAGGTCCTGTATCTCCTTTGCCCCCTTGACTTCCATTTTCCCCTTGTGACCCTTGTTCACCCTGTTCTCCTCTTGCACCAGCATCACCTTTTCCCCCAGTTGCTCCTTGTACTCCATTAATTCCTTGTTCTCCTTGTTTCCCTTGGTCTCCTTTATCACCTTTGGATCCAGCAGCGCCTGTCAATCCTCGTTGACCTTGTGCACCTTTCGCTCCCTTTTCACCTGTAGTTCCTGTTGTTCCAGTTGGTCCTCTAGAACCTTGTGGTCCAGTATTTCCTCTAGGTCCTATTGTTGAAATTAAAAAACAACATTTATTTCTTTTCATGCGCACATTCTTAAAATTTAATTAATTGTTTTAAATAGCAAGGTTTTTATTATAGACTTGTTATCCAATAAGTAGACAAGAGAAAACCTTTTTGAAACAAATTCTTTTAGTGCTAGCATTAAACTACTGAGAAAACAATAGTTTAAAAGCAAAGTTTAATTTTAGATAATAACTTCAAAAGGTTGATCTATCTTGTACTTTCACACTTTGGTGTTATCTTACCTCTAGTGCAAGCAGTGCAAGCGAAACAAAGATAATTATTATTCCATTCAGCTGCTGTAGCAGTGTTAACGCTTAGATTGATGCACGTGTAACAGGACGTGGTGATTGGTCCACTGTTTGAAAACTTGATGTTGTAAGGAGAATCATTTCGTAAACATAATGAGTAACCATTGTTTTGATTCCATAGATCTCTTGATCGACCACCAGTTTCAATAAATGTAGTACACTTGTAACCACTGGCAACTGTAAGAAAAATAAACCGTTTATAAAGTTTGTTTCTTACAGATCATGTTCAATATTAAAGGGTAAAAACACTAAAATGATTTTTCGATATGATAAAGAGCTTTAAAATTTAAGAAAACTTCATTTTAATTTTTTAAAAAAGTTTGTTTCGTTCAGAAATTATGATTATTTCAAAATTACGAAAATCAGCGCTTTTTTATTAACAACGCTGAAAAGTAAAAAGACTGGATAAAAAAAATCAGTGTCTAGTTTCAGTCCAGATATTATTCAATATATTTTCTGTACACGTATGTGCTGTGTTCAAGATCAACGTAACCAATTATACCTGTCGCTTTTAAGTCTGAGTTTTTCACCCATTTGAATCCAGGTCTACCTAAAGCCGCTGACCATTGTAATCGGGCGTATTTGAATCTATGATCCATGGTATGAATCAGAGGGAACGTAGCATGATGGTATCCTGGGCGGCCATGGGCTCGAAATTTAATTTCACTTGGTTTGGGTAACCTTTTTTTTGAAGAATATGTTCCTAGATAAAAACAATTTAAATTAATTATCACGTAAACACTGTAAGAATAATCAAACTTTGATGAAGTTTAAAGTGAATGTGTCAATTGAAAGCCAGAAACAGATGTTTTAGCTTAGGGTTAATTACTTTCTTTATGTATTTTCGAATGGGATTTCCATATATAGAACAGTTTAAACAATGCGTTATTTCCGACCGATCAAAGAAATGAACATTTATCAGGTAAGGTAAGATTATTCTTACAGCGTACGTTTACGCTAAACTTTAGATGTAAAAGTTCAATCGAACATTTAGATTTACATTACGCCATGTAAAGTGAAACGATTCTATTATTATGATAGAATGATATTGCGTAAAGCAAATAAATTTTATCTTGCACTAAGAACAATAGAATAATCTTAACTAGAACCACTAGCGGAAGGATCACCAAAAGAAATAAAATAATCTTACCTGACACCACTAGCGGAAGGATCATTAAAAGAAATAAAGTTTTCATTTTTGCACTTGTACCTTTGAGCTACAAACGAGTTGTTCGATAATGTTTTATGCATTGAAAGCTCTCTTATATACTCTTTTCGTTTGCATAATTATAAATCTTCGACATTAATTATATTTCTTTCACATTAATTATATATCTTTCACATTAATTAATGGCACTAAATAGCCAGATAATTGAATGCTATTTCCATGTGCTTGCTTCACAAGTACTTTTTCATTATATTGAGAGCCTTTGATTTCCGTTTACCAGAGGTTAATTACAATTCTAATATTAAATTTCTTTCAGGTTATTAGTTTGATTTTATAACAAAGGAAACTGGAATTACCAATTAACTTTTCCCATGTTACTTTCAAGTAATATCCTAAAAGAAAAATATTTATTTTGGAAACGCCTTCCAAAACATTAAAAAACCGTGGATCATTAAAGTTTCGAATCAATTTATAAATTACTCAGTGACTTTGCTTTTCTAACATTCTTACTAAAGTCTAGAAAATTGAAATTTGTTTTAGCAAAATTGGTCACTATTTACTATTTAAACTTACGATAACTTAATTTATTGCAGTCAACCTTGACTAACAAAGGGATAAATTCTAAGGTACACCAATTTTTTTTCATATCTTGTTATTGAGATATTTACAGAGGACCAAAATTAGACGTTTTTCACTGTTTTGCTTTCTTTTACCCATAGTTACTTAGTTTAATTATCTGCACAATAACTTCTGATACCTTTTTCTTCATCTACTTTTCGAGCTTTATTCAAATAATATATTTATTTTTATTTTTGAAATTTCTTTTTTTAAGAATGTAAACCTTTGCTTTTTAAAGTCATTTAAAAAGGCATTCTGGTCCTGAAATTATACCTTTGCAAAAGGGGCGAGATTGACAAACACCTTTTTTTTTGAACTTGGGTCAAATATGAACATATTAAGAACAATCAAACATTGTCCCTCTGAAATGGTTGAGCTCCCTAGCCCTGGCTATTATTATTAATAACAATATTGACATTTTTTGAGGAGGTAAACTAAGGTTACGTCTCTACATCTGAGTTTAACGACGAAAATAACGATATACGAAAAATTTAAATTGAATCTTTAGAGAAACTGAGAAGTGTAAATCATGAATTGAAAATATTGCAATCAGTATGCTTGCATGCATGTTTCAAAAAGGCTTAATTAATATATTTAGTTTAGAGGCGGATTCTATTTTTTCATTTTCTAATTATGTAATATTTTATCATTAAATAAATATTTGCCCATTACTGTAACTTTTTTTCCCAAATTACTCTTTTATATTTCTTCTACTAATCTAATATTAGGTATATTGATTGATGTGAAATCAAAGTTCTAAATAAAACATGCTTCAAGTATTGATGATTTCGAAAAGAGGAGGGATTCAGTGGGAATCCTCTTGAATTTTGGTAACAGTGTGGTCACACAAACAGTTTCTTCAAAAGCAAAAAAAAAAAAATAGCAACGATGATAACATAACAAGTTGTAAAGATTGAAAGCTCTAGTGAAAGTCATTCTAAACAAAAACTTTAGAAAGAAAGCAAAAGAAATAAAGTTGATAAAAAAAACGAGTGAAATTTTGCAGGAGCAGATTATATATGTTTGTTTTCACATATGTCGTAATGTGAATATCACGGATATGGGGTAAAGATACTCTTAGCTCAGTAATAGTTAATACTTAACTAAATAACTTGTGAATAACAACCGCCTGTCGTCAAAAACAGTTGATATGCATAATCTCATACAAAAAAATTTCAGACTATTATCAGTTTCAGAATCGATCAAACAATTTAATTTGACTAGAAACGTGCTACGTTTTTTCAGTAGCAAATCCTTGCGTCGTGCTTAGGATAAACAAACATGCGTACGTAGTACGTTTCAAGACAAATTAAATTCTTTGATCGATTCTTCTAGGATAAACATACTTGCTTACCGATCTTTTAAACATACCCTTAATGATTGCGGCAGCAAGAGTCTAGTTGACATTTCAAACTTTTAGGTCAAAGGCAAGGGCAGTGAAAGAAAGGCATTTAGGAAAGGAAAAATTTAGGACAATAGCCAGGAGGCTTTTGAGGACAAACAGAAACCAATATCTAGCTTGCCAAAAAAGAAACTGTGCTGCCAAACAAAACAATAATAGTTAGTCTAGCTAAAACCAAGAAGACGGGAAAGGGGAGAAGCTACAGTAGCAATAATATAGTATAGTTATCTAGCCTACCTATCAACACATATCTTCATTCGATAATATTCTATATATTTCATAAAAGCTGAGAAGTTTCTTGAAACGAAAGAGTTCGTATCACAGAGTAAAACAAGAAAGGCAAATTGTGGTTCAATGGTTAAGGAGTGAATTTAAAATTTTTACCAAAAAAAAGTAATCGGGGTTCGAACAGGTGATTTGAAGTTCGTACTGGTGCATCGCCGTTCGTGCAGGTGCATCGTGGTTAAAGCAGGTGCATCGTGGTTCGTACAGTTGCATTCTTGTTTTTGCAGGTGCATCGTTGTTCTTACAGGTGCATTGTAGTTCGTACAGGAGCATCGTGGTTCGTACAGGTGCATCGTGGTTCGTACAGGTGCATCGTGTTTCGTACAGGTGCATCGTGTTTCGTACAAAGGAATTGTGGCTCGTACAGGTGAATTATGGTTCGTACATGTGCGTTGTGGATCGAAAAGATGCATTGTAGTTCGTACAGGAGCATCGTGGTTCGTACAGGTGCATTGTAGTTCGTACAGGAGCATCGTGGTTCGTATAGGAGCATCGTGGTTCGTACAGGTGCATCGTGGTTCGTACAGGTGCATCGTGTTTCGTACAAAGGAATTGTGGCTCGTACAGGTGAATTATGGTTCGTACATGTGCGTTGTGGATCGAAAAGATGCATTGTGGTTCGTACAGGTGCATCGTGGTGCAAACATGTGATCCGATCTTTTACATCGTCAACGTACACGTTGTCTTTCATTTCAGAAAGTCAGTAAAGATTATTTTTTACCTTTAAGTACACCTAAAATAACTTGATCATTTTGTTTCAGTGTACTTCTAAAAGGGAGGGTTTTGATTATTTAAAAAATCATTTTAACAATGCTATATTCAGTAATCAACGATAGTATCAGTAATTTAGCAAACTAAAAACAACAAAAAATTTTGAAAAATATTTTGCGAAAATTTCTAGGTATAACATTGAATTTTTATAAGAATGGTACCCTGAAAATAGAATGCAACACCGTATAATAAAAAACTCGTATAATTGCTCAGTAAATGCTATAGATGCTTTCGGCTTAGAAGCACAGTTAGTTAGTTAGTTAGTTAGTTAGTTAGTTAGTTAGTTAGTTAGTTAGTTAGTTAGTTAGTTAGTTAGTTAGTTA
>JAYJMI010068659.1:0-11594 GCA_036873855.1 Sarsia tubulosa
AAGCAGTAGCGTTAGCGTAAGTTCCAACCGTATTAGGAACAGGAACATATAAACTGTCGTAAATATCATAACATTCGTCGCCCATGCATGTTAGAAATAAAGCGAGTTTCTGTTTAACTTCAACAACGTTCATAGCAACACATAAATTGTGAAATCTTTTCTTGTATTTCTCCCACCTAGTAGCAATAGTTGAGTAATCGTCCATTAGAAACGGTGGAAATTGAAGCATGTTAATATTCGAGATCGCCATTTTTCTTTGAAATATTTATTTCGTAATAATAAATAATGTTTATCGTGTAATGTAAAAACTAGTAAAACTAAGTATAGAGTGGATAAAAATCCCTTTCTCGTCGCCAATGTAAAGATTCAAAACAAGTATATTTTGTACATCTTATCTCTATTCTCGTCTAACACAACTAACTTATAGTTACATAACATTATCTTCTTCGTTATCGGTCACGTGTGCAAACCACAATCAATAACAACTAGAAATAAGTGAAATAATAATAGAAATATTTTGTTTTTGATTCAAGTTGACTAGTTTTACTTAGCATGAACAGTTATTGAATTTCTCGAAACATCATTTTATATAAAAAATTAGAATATTTGGATTTCTTGTGAGGTTGTGAAGTTTATATTCGTTAAATTTTGATAAATACTGGTTGAATCTTTTTAAAAGCGCTTATTTCATTATGTTAAGTTTATCTTGTCTAGGATTTTAACGTTGACTTCTTGTTCTTGGACCAAGATAAACTTAACATAATGTAGTATCACTACTGGACTGACAAATTTAAATATCTTCTGATTGCTTATTTCATGCCTACATTTTTAAAGAAAACATTTTATATCGTGTGACATTTTTGCTGACGTTAGCTCAACGTATGACGTTATTTTTCAATTTGTTTGATCTTTTATGACGTCAAAAAATGGCCTGATAGAAATAAAAAAAAGCAAGTAAAAGTTATTAAAAATTACATTATAAATTTATCTATTACTAGTTTTTTTGTTGACAAGAAATCTGATTACTTTAATCTTTTTACAAGAAATCTTTTTAAAAATTCATAAAGTTTAATATTTTTTTGTTTGTTTGGATCACTATTAAGTAAAGAGCAACTGTAAAGAATAATAACAAAAATAAGTATTACCTTGCTTATCTTGCCCAAAAAGTAATCGAGAAATATTGGCTTTGCAATATAGTTATGCGTTATTCATGCGTATCAAGCGGTGGTTCTTTACTATTTTAATCTAAAAACCAAATAAATATTTATATTTAGGCTATCTGTAAAACGCGGGTATCTGGGCCGGACTCCACGTACTCCACCGACTAGAGCCGGACTCCACGGAATCCACCGACCAAAATCAAAAAACACGGACTCCACCGACCAAAATCAGAAAATGCGGACTCCACCGACCAAATCTTTTTTCCAATTTTTTTTTTCAATTTTTTTTTTTTCAAATTTTTTTTTCAAATTTTTTTTATTCAAATTTTTTTTTTCCGGAACATTTCTGGAATATTTTTTTTTGTTGTTGTTTACTGTTTTTCTATTGTTTCCTATGCTTTATGTTTTCCGTGATTTCTCTGTTTTTTATGCTTCTATATTTTCATGCTTGCTTCATATTTTCAACCTTCCTCTCTGATCGCTGATTTGGCTGCCGTGAGCGGCTGCATTTTTCTCTATTTATCCAGTCATGAAAGATAAAACTTCGGTTGATTTGCAGCACACAAAGATTAATGTAACTTTCAAGTTAAAAGATGGTACAAACTTAAGGTAAATACAAATAAAACCAACTTAATGCTCCATGTTCATTGTATTACCTTAAGGGGATTAATTTTCGCGAGCATTAAATTTCGCGAATTTCGCGAGTTTTGGGGGAATTCGCGCAATTTAATGATCGCGAAATACCCTTTTTCGCACGTAACCTGCAATTTAGGTCAATTAAAACTTAAAAATCAGTAAAAGTAATTCCATTCGCGAAAATAAATGCTCGCGAAATGCAACTTTTTCTGACTCGCGAAAATTAATCCCCTCAAGATTTTTTAAAGATTCTCAATTTTTTTGAAAAAAAAATTAATAAATCTTTATAGGTAATTGTAATTTTCATAATGAAGTATCCCATTTATAATTTTGTCATTAGAAATATGCACTTATCAGCACTTTCAAAATCAGGTTTCATACACATTATGTGTAGGCAACACTATGCTCTTGCATTTTTTTGTCACTATTGTCATAAAAAGCAATTTTATTTGAAACTACGCACAGAAAATGGCGGAGTTTTTATCCATATACTTATGTTATGATAGATCTATTGATCTAGCCAATAAAGATAGGTGGTTAAAAACCCTACTCCCAAACACGTTATTATCCTTTCAAGTCCATTAACTTTCTTTGTACATATGATCGGTAGTTATGCTATCCTTTCATAACGATACTTTATTTAGTTTACATATTTGATCAGAGTGTAATAAAATATAACGTTCGTGGTAGAAATTTATAACCATGGTTTCGGATTATGGCTTTGAGCTCTGTTTTTCAATCGGCGAATAAGTTCATAATAATAATTTACTATCCTGACCATCCTTACTATACTAATTATCCTAACCATCGAAACTATCCTTTCTATCCTAACCATCCTAACCATTCTTACTATCTTTGCTATCTTTGCTATTCTTACTATCCTTGCTATCCTTGCAATCATTGCTATCCTCACTATCCTTACCATCCTAACTATCCTAACCATCCTTACTATCTTTTACTATCCTTACCATCCTAACTATCCTTGCTGTTCTGACCATCCTTTCTATCCTTACTATCAGAACCATCCTTACTATCCTTACTACCCTAACGATTCTTACTATCTTTACTATCCTTACTATCCCTACTATCCAAACTATCCTAACCATCCTTAATGTCCTTTACTATCCTAAATATCCTTGCTATCCTTACTATCCTTACAATCTTAACTATCCTTACTATCCTGACCATTTTTCCTATACTTATTATCCTAACTATCCTTACTATCTTTGCTATCCTTACTATCCTTTCTATCCTTGCAATGCTAGCTATCCTCACTATACTTACCATCCTAACTATCCTTACTATTCTGACAATCTATCCTATCCTTACTATCTTAACCATCCTTACTACCTTTACTATCCTTACTATACTAACTATCCTAACCATCTCTGCAATCCTTTACTATGCTAACTATCCTAACAATTCTTATTATCTTTACTATCCTTGTTATCTCAACCATCCTTACACTACTTACTAATATAACCATCCTTACTAACCTCGTTCCCAGAATATTTTTTCGCAAGAGAGGAAGGCGAAGATAAATACTGAGCGATCTTCTCTTAGCGAATATTTATTCTGGGAACGAGATTGCATCCTTACTACCCTTACTATATTAACCATCCTTACTATTCTAACTATCCTAACCATCCTTACTGTCATTTACTATCCTAACTATCGTTAGTATCCTTGCTATCCTTGCAATCCTGGCTATACTCACTATCCTTACCATCCTAACACTATCCTTTATATTCTGACCATCCTTCCTAGCCACACTATCTCAACCGTCCTTACTACCCTTACTATCTCAACCGTCCTTACTACCCTTACTATCTAAACCATCCTTACTATCCTAACTATCCTAACCATCCTTACTATCCTAACTATCCTAACCATCCTTACTATCATTTACTATCCTAACTATCCTTACTATACTTACTATCCTAACTATCCTAACCATCCTTACTGTCATTTACTATCCTAACTATCCTTGCTATCCTTACTATCCTAACCATCATACCTATCCTTATTATCCTTGTTATCCTAAGCATCTTTACTATCCTTACTACCCTAAAGATTCTTTCTATCTTTACTATCCTTACTATCTTTACTATCCTTACTATCCTAACCATCATACCTATCCTTATTATCCTTGTTATCCTAACCATCCTTACTATCCTTACTACCCTAAAGTTTCTTTCTATCTTGACTATCTTTACTATCCTTACTATCCTTACTATCCTAACTATCCTAACCATCCTTACTGTCCTTTACTATCCTAACTATCCTTGCTATCCTTATTATCTTTACTATCCTAACCATCGTAACTATCCTTACTATCCTTGTTATCCTAACCATCCTTACTATCCTTACTATTCTAACGATTGTTACTATCTTTACTATCCTTACTATCCTAACTATTCTAACCATCCTTACTGTCCTTTACTATCCTAACCATCCTTACTATCCTTACTATAGGATTCGACTATATTTCCTGCAGGATTCGAATCTGCGCTATTCCACACAACATCGGGATTACTTGCCTTTCCGGGGCAACTCCTTAGACCACTCGTTAATGGGATTACATAGGAACAAAGCTGCTAAAGAACACCAATCCAGAGTTATTATTGAATTATACTTCCTTGTGGCAGCCAAGCGTTTATAGCGACGTTTGTTTTTAATCTTTTGATGTCGATGTCCTGTCATTGTAAAAAAGAATTCACCAAGTGTTAGATATTCACCGAATAATAGGGAATGTTGACTTTAGTTGACTTTAACTAGCACTCCAATTTATGTTGTAGCTACTAACCTTGTAAATATGTCAACGTTAAATAAAAAAATTAATTAGTTTTACTATACTGTTGTTTTGTTGTAATATTGGTTCTACTCAGTACGAGAAGAACTGCAGATATTCAGACAATTTGCATTTGCACCTGCTTGTAAAAGCAAAGGCGCGACGTTCATCTGTTAGATTATGACTCAATGCATCTAAGTGAGAATCGCAGCTAAAAATGCCAACAAGAATGAAGCTTCATCAGTTGAATTGAGTTGAGTTGAGTCATCACTTGAGTCCCAATGCACTGAACCGGGTTTTTTTTATTAAAAATTGAATTTTTTATCAAAAGTTTTCTTGAGAAGAGTTACAAGTAGCCGTTTTAGATTTTTTTACAGTTTTTATCGAAAGCTTCCAAAAGATACATGCAGTGTCTTGGGTTTCTAGCTAGAGTTAGGTTAGGGTTTCTACTTAGGGTAAGGGTAAAGGTTATGTTTCGATCTATCGTTAAAGTGTTAGGCCGGACATGCAGTTATTCATTCAATTAAAGATCACTAAATCACTTTATTGTAAAAGGTTGATTAGTTGCTCGGCATGTATTTAGTGACAACATACAACGGTGCGGGGTCTTCTAAGGGTCTCTCGATCAAAAGGAGTATAGTTTAAATTCTTTCACGAGGATCAATTGGAAGGCAAGTCTGGTGCCAGCAGCAGCGGTAATTCCGGCTCCATTAGAGTATATTAAAATTGTTGCAGTTATAGTTGGGTTTCGGAATGGTTAAATTGGTTCACCGCAAGGTGAGTTACTGGTTGGTCTGTTCTTCTTCGCAAAGACTATACATTGGGTGTGCGTAGGATTTACGATGTATACTTTGAAGAAATTAGAGTGCTTCAAAGAAGTCTTTCGCTTGAATCATAGTTAATAGACAATACATTGTTTCGAAACTCGCATACATTTACTCTATATATAAAAACTATGTTGAAATAAATAATTTATGCAGGGTCAAATTCTCTAATGAGGATTTTCATATGTGCAAATAATTGGTTCTTTTGTATTTTTTTATTAGTCCGCAGTGGAAAGAGTTTATTAGGGTAATTAGTTACACCTATAAACAATAGGAAACAATAACTTAACCCTGCACAAGGAGCTTAGAAATGGGAAGGAGAGCCATCTAGTTTACTTCTTTTATACTAAGCGTGATTCAAAATGTTGTAAAGCTGCAATGTTAATACCTCATTAAAACAGTGTAAATGTCATCTTAGTTAGCTTTTTGATAAAATTTTGTTCAAACTAATTACTTTTTAAGTGCCCATAACTCGCGTTACCCTAAAGTGAAAACTACAAAAGTAATTACAAATGAAAATACTTTTACTCCTTTACTTGCTGCAGAGAGATGGGAATACAGATAGAGAGACATCATTGCAATTCTACTGTAGAGAGCTTCTAACATATTACTGTCAAGTTGGACTACAAATTGATCATTAAAAAGGTGATAACAACTTTTTAATTACAAAGCACGAACGATCATTAGCTAGAATTGAAAATATTTGGTAATTTTTAACCTCGAATAACTTTCTTAAATACTCATATAAAGATTTTAAACAAAATAAAATGAAAAATCATATGAAACTTTACTCCCAGTTTTTACTTCACTTTTACTACGCAACTTGAACTTGTGTTATCTCAGTATAAACAAAATTTGAATGTTTCCTTATATTTACCTTAAAATTTCGATATTTCGTCCAACATTTTATTTTTAAAATATACAAGCAGACTCAATAATAACAAGAGAAAAGTAGTTCTTTGCAGTGGGTATTTATAGAAATAATCAAGGTTATATATTTCTAATAGTCGAAATAAGTAACTTTAAAATAATTTTTCATTATTCTATTCCGTCCATAACTTATTACAAGCTTTATGAACAAAAGCACTTAACTTTCAATATAGTAATTAAGAAATATAAATAGAAAATACGCATATGCTAAAAATGATATGTCTCCATCTGTATTTTCAGCTCTCTGCTTGCTGTTACAACGCCGTTACAACGCCGCAATTGTAAGTTGGTTAAAAAGACGGTTATCTGAGATTGATATTTGGAACTTCGAAGCTTGATAATTTCAATTTGCTTTGTTTCCGATACAAAAATTCTGTGCATAAATTTAAAAAAACAATTGCCAGTTATTTAGCAAAATAATAATACATGCATGGATCAATAAAACTAGAAAATAAAATATTGCATCAAATAAAAATTATCTAAAAATTATTTTACACCAATTAAAATGTCATTAGAGCGAATCACGCCTAGGTTTCAAAGTAATACCGCTTTGTAAGGAAGTTATAATAGAGATTTTGTTAGATATCTCTCCTTCTTAATTTAAAGCTCCCTTGCCCAGCACACAACTGTTTACAACAACATATTCTATAGTTTCTAAACCATATCAGTTTATAAACTATGCTCGAATACGCGAGCATGCAATAACAAAATATTCTCATTTGATTGGTTTCTGAGACCGAAGTTATGATTAAGAGGGACAATTCGGGCATCCGTAATTCCTTGTAAGAGATAAAATTCTTGGATTTACAAAAAGCAAACAATTGCTAAAGCACAAAGAACGAACATAGTCAGAGGTTAAAGAGATCATTGCAGCAATTGACCCAGACGGTGCAAGACCACCAGTGAATAAACAGAAGAAAATATTCATTAGAATAAAAATAAAAAGAAGGCTAAAAAAGCAAAGAATACCAAGATGAAGCAGCTATTAACGAATGCCATTATCTTCGATGATCCAGATGAAACAATATTGAATGGCCAAGCTGTGGAGGAAACCTGTGTTGAAAGATTAGAAAGTAGAACAGGAAAAGACTCTTGGAAAACAAAGCCAGGAGAGTTTGAACATAGTGAGATTTACGAATCTATCTCGATAGATAAAGTAAAGAAAGTTTAGGAACACGGAAAAAGACTTGGCAAGTGTTCCGGATAAGCTCCATATCAAGCAAACATTTAATCTATTTAAATCTATTTAAGAGCAAGTTAGCAACTATATTCAACATATTAATGAGCAAAGGAAGGATTATACTTTTACCAAAGTTATTATTGGATCTAGCAAAATCATTAGGACCCTACACGAATCTGGTGATGGATGAACTCCGAGAAGAAATCGAAAAGTTATCCATAGGAATTAACGTAAACGTTCAAAGCAAAAAGCATCTTTTGACAAAAGATCATAGATGGTGGAAAGAAGTAACGATCCCGTTAATAAATCACGAGGAGGTGGTAAAATACCTTGGAGTAAAGATCAAGCCGAGAGGCAGAATTGAACTACCGCGATAGAACTGTAGAGAATGGCTTAGCATCGTAAAAGAATCGCTGCTAAGACCACTGCAGAAAGTTGAAATGATAAGAAGAACGTTCATCTCGTCAGATTATTTGAAATTGGTTTGTACTAAGAAGCATATAGACAGATTAGAGGAGCAGTCAAGGAGTTGTTCCATTTACGAACGTGGTGCCTGACCTCTTGGGTTCATTCCAAGGAAGGAGCAAATTTCCATCAATAGCTGAAAGAGTACCCATCGTAATCACGAACATCTGCATAGAGCAAAAATCTACAAGGGAAGATCATGGTCATCAACAAAGAAAACTCTAGAGAAAAACAAAGTAAGAGAAATCGCAAAGCGAATGGATGGTAAAAGCCACTAGGCAGAATCATAAAGAGAAAGAAGAAAAGAGAAGGAGCACAGAATCAGACGTCACGACAATCTGGTAAATAACATTCAGAAAATGATAAAGAAATTAATATCGGAACGCGTTATCAAAACAGAAAGAATGTGGTTCCTGGCTCAAGCGAAGCATTGGCCGGATATCACTATCCTGAACAAGGAAAAAAAGAAGTGCACACTGACCGAGGTGACGGTAACATGCAAACAAAGCACTAAATACCTCGAACTACGATCAGAGCAGAAAAGTCAGAAGTATGAGTGTTTAAGAAGGGGGTTAGAATAAGGTAGATATGACGAACTACAGATCAAACTAATTTTAATCGGATGTCTTGGAAAAACCGGAGAAGATTCATGGAAAGTATTAAAAGCTTTATAACTGTCGAAGATGGCCGCTGCTTATCAGATGATACCTTGTGTAGGTACCACAGAATACTAAAACTTCACTACAGAAGGAACGATTACTAATGGAAATAAGCATAAGCATAAGAAACAAAAAATAAGCATTACTAATCGAAGAAGTAATCATGTAGTCAAGACAATCTCAATATCAACGATTCATCAAAAACTAAAACGAACCCAATTCATCAACTCCTCATCAAAACAGAACTTATTATCAATCAAGTAAAATTCGTAACAAGGTTTATTACAAGGGTTATTAAACAACATATAACAATACATTTTATATCAAAATTTTGTCTTTAGTTAGCAGAAAGTGAGACTCAACTTGCTTCTGTCATTTCTGTTTATAAAAATGTTCTTTGTTGCGGAGGAAACGAAACTAACAAGGATTCCTCTAGTAACAGCGAGTGAAGCGGGACAAGCTCAAGCTTAAAATCTCCGTTGCTTGTGAAGGAGAAGAACAAGCACTTTCAAGTCAGTTACTCTGCGATAAAGGTGCCTGGAACGGCACTAGAATAAATAATTGCGCTTGCAGCAATGATACATATTACTGCAATTATGATATGATATATAATGGAAACCATTTTAAATCTGAAAAATTGTATAAAAGAATGTAAAAGGTGCAAACTAAATCTTGAATCAAAATAATTTGCTGGGGCTACTCAATTGGATAGAACTTCGAAGAATGGATATACTTGAACTACCGGCAAACATTAAAGTTAAAACGTTAGACGTGATACAGAGTTACTTCATTTTTCATGATATGCATTAAAGTGAAAAACTAAACGCGGCCCACATTTCTAGTTGTTAAAACGACACTTACACACTCTTCCATGGTACCTGCTCCGCATACTTAGGATACTTAGGTAGTAATGATAGTAGGGATGGCTAGGATAGTAAGGATAGTACGTATAGTAAGGATAGTAAAGATAGTAAAGATAGTTAAGATAGTTAGGATAGTAGGGATAGCAAGAACAGTAAGGATAGTAAGTATTATTGGAATAGTTAAGATAATTAGGATAGCAAGGATAGTCAGTATTGTTATGATAGTATGGATAGTAAGGATAGTTACAATAGTAAGGATGGTTAGGATACAAAGGATATTAAGGAATACAAAGGAGTGCAATCACATTTACTTAAGTCTCTACGTTCGTGAAAGAAGCACCACTTTTTTGTTTTAGAGCTTATTAGCTAAAAAAAAAGGTCTGGGCAAAACTATAGGTGTTAGTATCGATATGGGATGGAAGTTTAGGTAAAACTTCTTTACTCCAAAAAGATAGCTAGTGGAGGCCTGCAATTTGTTGCAATTACATTTTTATTAAGCTTCGTCGATGATGAAATAAGCCCCCTAACCTTTTTTTTAGAGCTTTTTGGTTAAAATAAAAGGTCCGGGCAAAACAATAGGTGTTAGTATCATTGAAGGGTGGAAGTTTAAGTAAAACTTTTTTGCCACAAAAAGAAACCTACTGGAAGCCTGCAATTTGGTGCAATTTTATTTTTATTAAGCCTCGTCGTTGATGAAATAAGCACCCCGGACCTTTTTTTTTAGAGCTTTGTAGCTGTTTAGCTTTCTTGACGCATTAAAATAATGTCGGTGCCTTAAAATATAGCTCATAGCCCTAAACGACAGTCGGATGCAATTTTCCAGCCTGGACCTTATTACAATGGGTTATGTTATTTTTCTTTCATAACATTTAAACAGCCTTGGCATTATTAACCTTTTGAACATATTATCAGGGTTTACGTTATTATCCAAATTTGCAAATTTGTCTTGTATCTCTATTGGAAAAATTTGTCAAAAGATTTGTCAAAGGCGTTTGATTGTCTCTCACACGAACTTCTTGTTGCAAAGTTGCATGCATATGGTTTCTCAAATGCGGCTTTAAGATTAGTTTTAAGTTATTTGTCAAACCGAAAGCAAAGAACAAAGGTCAATTACTCATATAGCTCATCGGAGGAAATTTTATTTGGTGTTCCTTAAGGGTCAATGTTAGGACCCCTTTTGTTCAATATTTTAATTTGTGATTTGTTTTTTATTATAGAAGACACTGAATTTGCTAGTTATGCTGATGACAATACACCTTTTGTTTCTGGAGAAAACTTAGGTGAAGTGATTGAAAATCTAGAGATTAATATTGACAATAATAATTGTTAAAATATGTTAAGATTGCTAATAGTCATTGTGAAAAACTTTTAGGAATAAAAATTTATAGTAAGCTAACTTTTAAAAATCAAATTGAAGATATTTTTAGTAAGGCTAGTGAAAAGTTACATGCTCTTAGTCGTGTAACACCTTATATGGATCTAGAAAAAAAGAGATTGATATTAAATGCTTTTTTTAAATCTCAATTTAACTACTGTCCACTTGTTTGGATGTTCCACAGTAGAAGTTTAAACAATAAAATTAATAGACTTCATGAAAGATGTCTAAGAGTAATCTATAATGATAAAAGTTCTTCGTTTAAAGAATTATTGGAAAGAGACAATTCTATTAGTATTCATGAACAAAATGTACGTACTTTCTTACCATGAAAGATTGATTTTGATTGTACATTATACTCATGCGATATTGTAAGTCTATACACATTTATTCCGATCGAAACTGGATTGGAAGCAATTAAATTTTGGATTAACAACAAAAGAGATTTAATACCACAACGTTTCTCTAATGAATTTATATTAGAAGCATTGGAATTTATATTACGTAATAATAATTTTACTTTGATGAAAAAATCTTTCAGCAAATTGCAGGTACTGCGATGGGGACAAAATGCGCACCTCCATACGCATGTCTCACCATTGGTTTCCAAGAAACTTATTTCTCAAACCAAGAATGTGAATTGATTATTAAGTTATTTAAAAGATACATGGATGATGGTTTTATTTTCTGGCCATCCTATTTGAATTTCGA
>JAYJMI010068770.1:0-11589 GCA_036873855.1 Sarsia tubulosa
ATGACAAAATCATTTTTTGGGTCGAACCTTTGGTACTTTATGGGGTGTATAAACTCGTCATGGGCTCCTGTACTATACAGAATGAAAAGAAAAGCTGAAAAAAAAAACTCCAACGAAAAAAAAAGAAAAGCTTCAAAATGCCTATTTATGCCGCAGTTTCAAAAATCAAGATTCTAGTCAATAGCCTATTTAAAGTTAAGTCAAGAGCCAAATCAAGAGCCTATTTAAAGTTTTCGAATTCAAGAAACATGAAATCAATATCTAAAATAGTCTTGCAAAATTAAGCCTGCTTTATATAAGCAAACAGTTAAAGAAACAAAAAGTTAATACGAAAATCTTTTATTTGTTTCCAGGTTTAAAAGCGATGGTTAATACGTTAATGAAGTCCATGAAAATGATGACTGATGTGCTGATATTAACATTATTTTTTATATCAATCTTTGCTCTGATTGGCTTACAACTTTTCCCTGGCAAGTTAAGATCCCGTTGCGTGCAATATATAGGTAATAAAACATTTGAGAAAGAATGGTTTTCCAATAAAAATAACATTGATCATTTCGAGAAAATGGAAATTATATGTGGCAACGAAACAACTTCATGGTAAGAACTCATTTTTATTGTTAATTCTCGTTTACATTAAAAATTACAAATAAAATATTTTTAAGAACCATTATTCTTCTAATTCTTTCTAAAGCAAAACTTGTTTAAAGTAACTTATACTTTTTATAACCTTTCCTCATTCCAACTATCATATAAAATAACTAAAACAATAATCCTGGACGAATCCAAATTTACAACCATTACAACTATGATAAGGTTTCATTCACTAATGGTCAGTAGGACAGCCTTCATCGGAATTTCGGACCCTTTAAACCGTATATTCCTTGGATTTTAAAAACTAGAACGAAGGTGAGGTCAGCAGTATCAATTCTAATACCGGCAGGTCAACTTGAAACCACCAAAGCAAATGACACCCATATCATATATATTCATTTACTGGGATATGTGGAGTCGTCTCACCCAAAGATATAGAAGATTCATAGGAATAGTCTATACCTTCCTGCATATTAGTTTTCATATATGAAACTGTTATTATTCTAAAATAATGTCAACGATGACTTTATTTCTTAGTGAATGTTTTTGAAATAACAATCCATGCCAATTTAACATTTTCATACAAACAGGAAGAAAAAGGAAGAAAAAAATATTAAATAGGAAGAAATTATTAAACAGGAAGAAAAAAATATTAAAAAATTCGATCTGATTTACTTTTCCCTTTAAAATTCTTTTTTTGGGTTTGATTTTATTATCGCAATATGCTTGAGAAGCAATCATATTTAGTGATTTAACGATCTATGAACTTAAAGTCTTTAGAGAGATTTTTCTTTGAAAACATAACTTGTCTTACGGATCCTCAAATACCCTCATCCATCTTCCTGGGTGAAACACAGTTATGATAACACGGTGCTTTAAACGTATGTGAAACATATGTAAAACGTATATAATATGCTTTTACATTTGTTTAGTATCACGTGTTTCAGTGTCTAGTTAAGTGTTTGCAGTGTCTAGTTAAGTGTTTTCAGTGTCTAGTTTAGGATCAGGAATAATAATTTAGCTTTTCACGGAGTAGTTGTTTCAATTCTAGTAAAACTAAGTTTTTAGTTTTAATCTTGCATGTAACATTTATTTTTTTATCTAAAGGAAATGTCGCGAAGGTTATATCTGTTTACCAGATGCAGGTGACAACCCCATGCATGGTTACGTTAGTTACGACAACTTTTTAAGTGCTATGTTGACAAGCTTACAAGTTTGCACCCTAGATTACTGGGAAATTGTATTCAACAGCGTAAGTTTAGCATTTTAAGAAATTCGTTATTTTAAATATGCTCGAGCGTTGTGACTTAATTCCTTTCTAACCATTAAATCACATTTGTTAAAAAAACTGTAAATCAATAAATCTTTATATCTTTTGAGGATTTACTGTTCAAACTCATATAGAGCAGTATTTCCACACAAGATACATTTTGAATAAAATGCAAATTTGAGTTTACCCACCTTTATCCGTAGTACTAATGTCTTCTTGAATTCTAACATTTTGTCAAGTGCTTGACCTATAGTTAATCCTGAGTTTTATCGTTATTTGAATATTGATGCTGATTTTACTTATAAATAAAGCAAGTTAAAAATATTTATTGTTTCATTCTGTTAGGTGATATCAGCTATGGGCGAGCCTTATATGATATACTTTTTACTCGCCGTATTTCTTGGTCCGTTCTATCTTTTGAATCTTGTACTCGCCGTAGTCAGTGCGTCGTATGAAGCTGAAGTAAATGGAAACCCAGATGAAGTAAGTTCAATTTTTTTTTCTCCGTTTCATCTTCATTACGTTCAAGTCATACTTTTTCAGTTCAAAACTAATTTCCGGAAGACGTTTGAATTATCACAGCTGAGACGAAAAGAGAAAGAAAAGTAGTCCGGATATAAATCTTTAATCTTAAATGTGGCGTGCCGTAGATAGAAAGAAACTTATTCAGGTCAAATCATTTTGTTTAACCTTTATTGAAATTAATGCATTGCAATAAGCAATGATGGACCAGTCAAGCAGGTAAGTATCTGCTCATGCCGTCCTCAATTACTTCTTGTTTTCTTTTGTTTAGCGATTTTGATAAAGAAATTACTACAAAAAATACACATATAAATTGGCTTCTCACGATTCTACTGAAGTGATCATCTTCAATTCTAAGTTTCAATAGGGCATAATTATTTTGTGAAAACACCTCCCTTTAAAATTATTTCACTGTCATTTAAAAAAAAAATCATTTTTAGGAAGTCGAGCGTGAAAACATGGCTAAGATTAGGCGCAGTGCGTCAGCTTATTCATTTGATGGTGAATATTGCGTGGAGTTCTTGAGTGGACCCTCCCCTGTAGAAGAAATCGATGGTGAAAAGCGGTACACAGTTCCAAATGATTCAGGCAAGAAGAAAAAAAGCAAAGACAGCGATGAGGATTTTTCACTTCCACCAGAATTAGGTGACAACCCGACAGTGAAGATGCGCATGCGCCGTTTCTTTTTTGTATTTGTATCAAGTTCAGCATTCGAAGGCTTCATTACTTTCTGTATCATGTTAAATACATTTCTAATGGCTTCTGAACATTATGATATGCCAAAAGAGTTGGAACAAGCTTTGAATGTGTTTAACTATGTAAGTGACGCACTTTTTTTTATTTTCATTTTCAATTTTTAGAAAACCTAGGTTTTGTGCTATAAAGACTTATTTAACAATTTTTTAACAATTTTTCCAAACAAACAAAAAATAAGTACTCTAAGAAATATTCTGTAAACTCAGTGCTAATTCAAAAAAAAATTAAAATAACTTTAAAATAATTTTCTAGATATTCACCGGGACATTTTTTATCGAAATGGTTTTGAAGCTTGTGGCTTACACACCGAAAGGCTATGTGAAGAATCGATGGAATGTCTTTGATGGGTTACTGGTGATTGTGAGCATCATTGATATAGTCTTATCCAATGCTAATGTCGTACGAGGGAACGAGCTCGCTGTGTTAAAAGTTTTCCGCTTGGTTAGAAACTTAACTTCTTCATGTTTTTTAGATCAACCTCGATCCCAGGACTTCTTTCCTCTTTTTACCGTATGCTCTGGGGACGAGAATGCCTTTTAGATATCTGTTATATATGTCTGTATTAAGTCTGGTCTGTAAGATATCATAGGATATATTTTATATGCGAAACTGAAAAGTTTCAGTAATAACTATATGAAATGTTTTTATCTTGATTTTCATCTTGATTTTCAGCATTCACATTTTATTCACATTTAATCTATCTTTAGAAAATATTTTAGAGAAAAATGAAGTTGGTAAAGTTGTTATTTATTGCTGTAAACTTTTTCAGATCTCCTTTTTGATGATTACCTTAAAAGAGACTGAACCAGTCTACACTCACATAAATAGATGTCTTTTTGAAATAATACGCTATTCTGTTTTCTTTTAACTCAGATGCGAGTATTAAAGTTAGCGCAATCTTGGAAAACAATGGGTCAGTTGCTAAGCACAATAGCAAGTAGTATGGGAGCTCTTGGGAACGTCACAGTCATTCTTGGTCTTATAATCTATATATTTTCTGTCGTCGGGATGCAGCTATTTGGGAAATATTATGATAAAAAAAAATTTGCTCCTCATGTACCGGGCGGGGAAGAATACCCGCGATATAATTTTGAAAATTTTGGCAACTCGTTTATGATGATCTTTCGTATATTATGTGGTAAATGGATTGAACCTCAATGGGATTTATTGAAAAAAACAAGTTGGGCGTCGATCTTATTTATCTTTTTTGTTTTTGTAATTGGACGTTGGGTGGTAAGTAATTTATCTAATCTAATTTTCTCAACCAATTAATCTCCGTGAAGTTTGAAAAATTCAAACTTAAAAGTAAGGTATTTTTAAAGTATATTTTTAAGATTGTATGTTTTTACCGGATTTTTTTGAAGTAATTAATAAATCAAATCAAAATCTATGACTCTTTAATTAGCAGTTTAAAGTCGATCAATTGCAAAGATGAAAAAAAAGATTACTAATTAAAAGATGATTCATAATGCTGAAGGTTTTGAATTCCAAATCTCTTACAAATATTGCTGAAGATTTTGAATTCCAAATCCCTTACAAATCAACTCACAAAATGCTTACAAGCAGTTTCTTTAAAATAATGTACTTGTTATTTCATTTTTCAAAAAACAAAATTCCTTATTTTTCAATTTATCCTACTTTTATTTATTTATTTATTCTTTTACTTAAATATCTAACATGATCTAACATAGAACATTTTATAATTATAGGTTCTTAATCTTTTCTTGGCTTTATTACTGAGTTCATTTGGCGGAGATGCGCTCAATGGCGATTCAGAAGATTCAGAACAACCAAAGAAAAGTCGATTGAAACGGTTGATAGAATGGACGAAAAAGAAACGTGGTAAGAAACGAAAGTCGTCGTCTTCAATGTCTCCAGCACCTGAGGTAGGTATTGTTTGAGCTACATTACTGTCTCCAGAACCTGAGGTAGGTATTGTTTGAGATACATTACTGTCACCAGCACCTGAGGTAGGTATTGTTTGAGCTACATTACTGTCACCAGCACCTGAGGTAGGTATTGTTTGAACTACATTACTGTCTCCAGCACCTGAGGTAGGTATTGTTTAAGATACATTGCTGTCGCCAGCATCTGAGGTAGGTATTGTTTGGGCTACATAACTGTCTCCAGCGCCTGAGGTAGGTATTGTTTGAGCTATATTACTGTCTCCAGCACCTGAGGTAGGTATTGTTTGAGCTACATAACTGTCTCCAGCACCTGAGGTAGGTATTGTTTGAGCTACAATTACTGTTTTATGACTCGTTTGCAGTTAGAACATTTTCTGAACAATAAAATTTTATGTAAAAGTTTTCCAGCTGTTATTTATTTTCTGCCAAATTTCTCAAACTAATCAGATGATGAAAATATTCCTGACTGTAGCGAGAGCCTTTTCTATCTGATTTCTTTCAAGTCAATCATTAAAAAATTATTGCAAACAATCTAATTGCTTTATATTGAAAAATCAAGTAATAAACAACAAGTTATGTTAACAGGCCTAAATGTTAAAATTTAAGTTAGAAAATGTTAGAATTATAAAATATAAGTATCTTTACTTGCTAGACTATATGCTTTTCTTTTTTTTTTGGAAAATATTTCCGTGCCGTAAATTAAATCCTTGCATCGCGACTCTTTACTATACTCTAAAAATTGATTTTTAAAAGAATACTTACTTACCCATCAATCTATTTATCGAGTAAATTCTTATACAAAAGGAGATTTAATAATCTTGTTCAATTCTAGGACATGGAGTTATATACAGGAGAAATGATTGCATTAGACAACAATGGAAACTCACATAAAAACGGGAACAGTAAGTCATACTTATTTCAAGATGAGAGGAAAACTCTCCTTTTTATAACCTCGATCACAGAGTAAATTTTGAACATTCAGTAACCCAGGGTAATTTTTTCTAAGAGAAGAACATTCAGTAACCCAGGGTAACCTTTTTCTAAGAGAAGACCATTCCGTAACCCAGGGTAAATTTTTGCTAAAAGAAGACCATTCAGTAACCCAGGTTAAATTTTTAGTTTTTTTCTAAAGAGAAAAACTAAATTCACTATTTAATTTCTGTTACTTTCTCACTTGATCAAAACTTATTCCGGGAACAATTTTTATTTTGATGTCATCATTTAATAGCTTATTCTTTTTATCGATTTTCAGTTGAGCATTATATTCTAATTTAGTTGAACAAAATGGAACCGATAGCAAGCCCCCATTACCACGTAACGAATCCAGCGTTTCATCGGTCCCTAATGGTGCATCGACTAATGGTGACTTAAGCAAGCGTCGTCAGTCAGGCTCGGTCGATATAGATATAGCGTTATCATTAAACAGTGATAATGCGATAAGTAATAAAACAATGAGCATACATCCACAATCAGCTGCGTCTGTTAAAATTGAAATTCAGCGAGAAAAGACATATGTGGATGATTGTTTATGTACCTTATGTTACCAATGTTCTTGTTGCTATACTAGTTATTTAAATGCACCTTTTAGAAGGTTCTGGCATAATGCAAGATTTTATACCAAACAGTTTATTGAGCATAGATATTTTGAAGGCGTTATTTTATTCCTTATAGCATTTAGCAGCCTTACACTGGTAAGTCAAATAAAGTAAAGGCTTTCTATCAAAATATGATTTCAATGCTACTACTACATTTATTTTTAAAAAAAACATCCTCAACTTTTTATCGATAAGTTGCTTTTAGAAGAATTGTCAAAAAATAATCAGTGTTTTTGGAAATTATAAATTCATACCACTGTTAATACTGGTTTCTATATGGAAAGTTTTTAACCATAAACGAACTGTAAGTTCTACTATGGATACGGGTCTCCATATTGAGTATATTTCACTATAGTTACTTGTTATTTTCTTTGAGTATTGATGAAACTCCAAGCTTACCGAACTTTTCTTTTCTTTTCAGGTGTTTGAAGATATTGATTTACCAAAACGTCCACATTTAGAAACATTTTTAAAATATTGCAACTATTTTTTTGCTGTAATATTCACAGTGGAACTTCTGATCAAACTATTTGCACTTGGCTTCATGAAGTATTTCACGAATATCTGGAATTTACTTGATGTCTTCATAGTGTGTGTAAGTCTGAAATACATTTTGATTGGTTATAAGTCGAAGTTTATTACTTAATCAATCTCAGATCATCAGAATTGACTCCCGATATTTTATTAAGATAATCGAAAAATCAAGTCGAATCTCATTCTCTGGGTTTGTTTTTGACTTGATAAGCCGCTTTATTAAAAAAAAGGTTCAAGTGGAGGTCGAGGGAAAAGTTGCGCTATAAAAACTCGGAAAATGGCAAAATCAGCGAAACGCCTTTTGAAGACATATGACTGAAAACTCACTTTCGTTTTAGCATGTTATAAGTGTAATTTTGATGATCTGAAATTGACTAAATAACTATATGAGAGTAAGAACGATTCTATAAAACAAACCTGCCTTACTTTGTCACTACTAACGATTTATTTGTATATCCTACAGTTTTCCTTTTAAAATTTCTATATATTCTATATAGAGAGATATGCAGAAATTATGGCGGAGGTGGGGTTCGAACCCAAGACCTCCGTTACAGATCAACGGCGGTCTAACAGACTGTGCTACCAGGTCTATACTGACTTGAATGACTTATGTCACTACCGGCAGCTCTAATCCAACTTCATCAGATTTCTGCACGAGGGGAAAGGGAAAGGCAGTGATATACAACTAATATCGTGATTGCTAGCTGCACTGGATATTACTTATGAAAAAAGTTGATCTGAATAGTAACTTGATAACTTTTATTTCTAACTTCATTTTAGATTTCGTTATCTTCTCTCTTTGGTGGTAAAGGAAGCAATTTAAACGCATTACGTTCCTTGCGAGGGTTACGACCGCTTCGCGCAATATCGAGATTTGAAGGAATGAAGGTAGTAGTTCGTCCCTATATTTTTTTCCCAAGCAATCACATAAATTTTAGAAGTCAAGAGTAAGAGATCTAATAAAAAAACTTTTATGGATATTTATGGTAGTTACAGTCAGAATCTAAGCTTCTGTTTTTTTACTTTAAGTGCAATTTCTATTTAATTCAACAATTTTTTCCCAAGAAGAATTTTGTTGAGCTCGTTATAAGTAAGACATTTTTTTCAAGCTAGCTTCTTTCAATCCAAATGTACATATAAATGTACTAAAACATCTTCCAGCCACGTCCTTGCAGTCAGTGGAAATAAATTTTTGGGCTTAAATGAATTAAATTTCGGTACACTCAATAGCTCTAGTTCTGAAATATCCAAATCAGTGAAATAGTTCTGAAATATCCAAATCATCGATTTTTTGTTTGACATTGTTTTGTGATGAGCGTTTTAAGACCAAAATCCCTTTTCTTTGTCAAAAACAACTTTTCAACAATTGCTAGTTTCTTTCCTTCTTCTTTTTTGAAAAAGGGGGAAAATGGATGTTCTTTAACTATTTTTTTTATTTAGCAGCAGGCCGAACGAGGGGTTGAATTTTTATCTGTTTATGCTCCTTGAACAGACATCCTGATTAGTGTATATGATGTACAACATCTAATTGTTCCTATTATGTTTTAGGTTGTTGTTAACGCCTTGCTATACTCAATCCCATCAATTGCTAATGTGTTACTAGTTTGCTTGGTATTCTGGTTAATATTTAGCATTATGGGTTATAATCTGTTCGGTGGAAAGTTTCATTATTGTGTTGATGGTAATTATACGAAACTAGCGATCTCCATCGTAGATGATTATTATCAGTGTGTGAATGAAACGAATAAAGCAAAGAATTATTCTTGGGTCAATAGAAATATAAACTTTGATAATTCAATCAATGGATTCTTAGCTTTGTTTCAAACGGTAAAATAAATCATATTTAAATTTTCTCACAACTTATTTAGGTTATTAGAACAAAAAGCTTTGAAATAAGAATCTCTTTCTAAACACCTAGATAAACGTACAAGATATTTACTTGTTTTGCTAATTGTATTTAAAACCTACGAAAAACTTAAAAAATGTCAGAGGTATTGCATTGCGTGGTTTCATAAAATTGGTTAGCTAGAACTCGATCTTTAATTTTACACTACGTAAATTTCAACAATATTACATGCAATGCATTACCTCTGACATTGGCGCTTTAAGTTATAAAAGGTATATAGACAAGCTTAAAATATAATTAGTTATTACTACATATTGTTTCAGGCTACACTTGAAGGGTGGTTTGAAGCTATGGCGGATGCTTATGATGCTAGAGGCGTAAGTGAAAAGATGTTTTCTAAAAAAAATTCTTAGCTTGCCGTAGGTTTTCCGTAAGTTTTCCGTAAGTTTTCCGTAAGTTTTCTGTAAGTTTTTTCAAATTTTTCGTTAAAAAAATAACGTACGGCTTCGAAAAAATTATAAAGCTGATTATAAAAAGAGAGACTATTCTAGTCGTATATAGAGAGGATTTTATCACATAGCAGTGGGCAGAGTACTTATGGCCAAAGTTCTCGATGACGTCAAAAAATTTGAAATTTGAACAAAAATCTCTGATCAGACGAGAAACAATATAAACGTGTATATGCAAATTAAATCCGTTTATCTTGCTTCATTCATTAACGTGATATTTAAGAAGCATGTTGATAGCTTTACTGGTAAAAACCCATTTCTACACGGGTTTTTCTAAACGGGTTTTTCTAAACGGGTTTAGGAATACTTTTTTTCGTGAAATTCATATTCGCTGTTAACAAATATATATATGCGATCAACAAATTTCACCCAAGTTATAAAGAGCAAATATCTAATGTAATGCATTGTGTATGATATTGCTTATATAAAACTCAAAAGAAAAGTTAAATTTCTAGCCAATTTGATGATTATAGTTATGCATCGGATATTGGCTCTTTAAAAATATGTTTTTATTATTTCTAAAATTTGCCGAAATTACCAAAATTTATGCTTGAAAAAAATGTTTTTTACCTTTTAGGATAAAATGCAGCCTGGCGTCATGGAAAATTATGCGAACCAGTTATATTTTGTAGTTTTTATCATACTTGGTGCATTTTTTATTTTGAATTTATTTATTGGTGTTATTATTGACAACTTTAATCGACTAAAACAACAATACGAAGATGGAGTGGGCATATTTTTGACACCTGGACAGCGAAACTGGATTAATACTTTAAAAGCTGCTTCGTTGAAAAAACCTTCGCGGAGATTAACACGACCTACAGTAAGACATTTTACTTATACGGTATAATAACTCGATAACTCGAACCCAGAAAATTTGAAAATGTATTCATTTTGAACCTTCCCTAATACTTAAGCCCCGATAACTCGAAAATTCGTTAACTCGAGCTACCTTCAGTGGTTTTTGAAAGTTCGGGTACTTGTACTGAATATGCTAGATTATCTTAGTATATAAAAACTCGTTAGTTGCAAATGAGAAATTTCGTCGACAGATTTCTCTTATTTCATGTTCTTATTTTATTTCAAGATTATTTTCACATTTAAAAAAACTCGGTATTCATCAGTTTTGCTGCTGGAAGAAGTTTTCTTCTCCTTAAAATCCCATTGCTTTTTTTCTCTTTCGTTTTCTTTAGAAGAAGAATGCTACTTTTAGTAACTCATATTTATATTTCCACTTGATATTTTAGAGTAAATGATGATTTTCACTTAATATTTTAGAGTAAATGGAGGGCAGCGCTATTTGATTTCATACATACGAAATATTTTGAATTCTTCATCATGTCTGTTATCCTATTAAACATGCTCACTATGATGATACAGCATCATGGGCAGAGTGCTGAAGTCGAGCTGGCTTTGGAATATTTAAATTTCTTATTCACCGGTATATTTACGATTGAAGCTGCTATTAGACTAACCGCCATGAGATTGGAGTACTTCAAATATGGAATGAATGTATTTGATTTTGTAATTGTTGTCTTTTCTATTGCTGGTAAGAAGGATTTGATTGCTTTTGTTTTTTATCCGTTTCAATATACAGTAACTTTACATTCAAATTGTTGTGAAATCTTTCTATCTCTCCGAAACTTTAACATAGAACTAAAAACTTTCGGCTTTATAAAAGGTGTGTCAAGTGTCCTTTACATTGTTTGTTATGAGATTTAAAACCTTGCCTGTCTTTTATGTGGTACTAAGTAAAACCTTCCTCGAACATTCTTGTAGAGTATTTTGAAAGGAAATTAGTTTGATCCAATTTTTAAGTAAGAAAATAAATAACTTTTCAAAACGTATTTGCAAAACAACTTCACTCATTTGAGATACTGTTTATTCTTTAGCATTTTGAATAAAAGACTAAATGTTCATACAAGCATTACCCTAACTGGGTTATCAGATATTATGTTTAAAAGCAATGCCTGTTATAACAAAGTTACTAGACAATAAATGGTTAGGAAACTTGCATATAGTTACACTATAATTTGAAACTATGTTAAAAAATATA
>JAYJMI010068881.1:0-21629 GCA_036873855.1 Sarsia tubulosa
CAAATTATACATTTTCGGAAAGCCAATAAAATTGTCTTTCTAATGGTGAAATCCTTTTCAGAAAAAGTTGCTACAACAAAAAGTTATAAAACTTTAAAGTTTGGATTTGCTTTTTTTTGGGACACACTGTAGAAGGTTTTAAAGAGTTTAAATTTTATTCACATATAGAATAAAATAAATTCCGAGAAAAAAAAAAGCTCATAGTTATTGCTTCGTATTATTTGGTTAAAAAGAGAAGAAAGCGCTCGCTTGCTAAAGAAAGCCAGCTAATAAAACATAAATGTTGCATACAGGATGTTTTTAAAAACAAAGGAAACATTGACTATAACACTCTGCTCGAAATATAAACACAGAAACTTCCGAACAGTTTCGCTCAGTAATTCTTCAAAATTGGTATTTTTTACTTCGTCCATTTTTATGTTTTTATTTTTAAAACACAATGTGCTTTCACTACGGTTTTTTATTTGCTGTTACGTCATGTACAAAGCATAAAATCCCTTGATAAATTTAAAACAAAAGAATTAATTACACTAAGTTAATCGCGCAGGTTTTAATATCAAAAAGTTTTGATATTTAAAACCAAGGTTTTATGAAGTTTATTTAACTATTTACGATTATGAAATTAAAATTTGAATGTTTCCATTGAGGGTTTATTGCGTTTATTCTTATTTTAATCGTAATAAACTCAATAAACCCTCAGTGGAAACCACGCTTTAACGATGGACGGTGTTTTTTAATGAGCAATGTGTCAGCTATTTTTCGTTTATACTTGTTGTTATGGAAACCTTTATCAATAATAATGTAATTTTCAAATGGCGTACGTAAATGATTATTTTCGTAGGTATGCTTTGCTACGTTGGATTTGGTGTCTCTTTCGCATGGTCAAGTATTCTTTCATGTAATCATCTTCCTATTTCACCAATGTATGTTGCGTTGCAATGGACCTCATGGTATGATACTTTGTATGCGATAATATAATAGTAATAATAATAATAAATAATGATAAAATCTTTATTGCAAGTTGAATTAAGGTTTACTAAAGGTTGAATTAAATGTTAGTCACATCTGCAGTGACTAATAAACTATAATATCTACATTACAACAATCATGCAAAAATTAACACACAAAATATACAACAAACACATAAAACTATAATAGTTTGAAATAAATAACTCAACAATGAATCAATAAACGTAACTACACGCAATACAAGGACAGCTTAAGGTTAAGGTTATGTAGGCATTTCTAAATTTCAGTTGCTAAATACTGCAAGTGTAATTGATGAATTTTTTTTCATATTAAAGTCAATAATCTTTATCATATTCTTGATAAACAGCTTTCAAAGTTCGTTTGTGTACAATCTGAATCTTTTATTAGATTTTTTATTTTAAAACATCAAGATTATAGGAACTGGCTATTGATAAAGGAATTTGATAAGTTTATTGTTTGACTATTAAAATCCAGTTTTTTATCAAATTTAATTCCTGGAAAAGTAACATTTTCGCTAGATTTAATAAGTATGTTATTGAATTTAAAGACAAAATTTATTTTGGTACCTAAAACCATCAACTGAAACTTACAAGCATTTGCTTTTATATCACAGGTAACATTTTCCTGTTATATAGTCATGTCGTCACCACAGCAAAACAAGGTATTGTCGTCAGCAAAATTACAAACTTCAGTACACTCAATAAACAGGAATAAATCGTTGATAGAAATATTAAACAGGAGTTGACCTAATATAGATTCTTGAAGTACTCTTTGTAAAATAATATTCCAGTCGCTATTTGTAGAACTCATCTTCACTCTCTGCTTACGATTCGTTAAATAGCTGATAATCAATTCTAAACTTTTAAGATCGAAGTCGTATGCTGCAAGCTAAGTAATAATCAACTCATGCGGCAGATAGACTAATAGTTATAGACTGAGTTATCTATGCTGTGTATTATGCCTTTTCTAATCCTGCATAAAATTGGATTTAAAAATCGTTCAATATACTCAGGAACTTGATAAAACATAACTTTCTCTATAAGCTTAGATAATAAGGATAGAATGCTTAAGATAAGTTTAAATTTAGTTTCGATTTCAGGAGTCGCATTTCTTTCAGGGATTTGATTCTCTACTAAGCGTTGTTTCACTTGAATAAATAAGTATCTGCCATAGTAAATTTAGTGTCTTTATACAATTTAAATTTACTATGGCAGGTACTTATTTATTTAAGTAAAACAACGCTCCAGCTTAGTAGAGAAATCGAAACGAAATTTAAACTTATCTTACCATATAAAAGAGACAAATGTCAACACATAATTAAAGATTTAAAAAGAGATCTAAAGAATTTAATTCCTGAAAATCACAGCACTGAAATTAAATATACCTCTACTAAATTATCGTCAACATTTTCGATCAAAAATAAAACTAAAGCAGAACACCAACATGACATCGTATACAAAGTATCATGCCCTGAGGTCAATTGCAACGCAACATACATTGGTGAAACAGAAAAGCGATAACATGAAAGAATACTTGATCATGCCGGAAGAGACACCAAATCTAACGTAGCAAAGCATACCTACGAAAATAATCATTTACCTACGTCATTTGAAAATTACACCATTATTAACAAAGGTTTCCATAACAACAAATATAAACAAAATAGCCGAAGCATTGCTCATTAAAAACCACCGTTCATCGTTAACTGTACAAGAAAACTCATTAATTTTAATTAATTAATAAACTCACTAATTTTGCCAAAACTCTTGATTAAGTTTCTTTGATATGATGTTAAAAGCTTCAGAGTATGAGAGAAAATTTAAAAGCACTAAAATTTACTTAATATCATACTTTTACTTTTACTTTTACTTTTAGCATAATGGACATGAAATAATAATTGAAATAAAATTGAAAAACATTTGAAACTGGTATCGATTCTTGGTAATTTGTTTATATCAATTGGATAAGCTATTGTAACAACTTGATTACATCTGAAACTGCAGCTCCCGAAGTGTTTTGTGGTATATCTTCATCAAGTGAAAGACAAAATACAATACCCAGATATTAGCAAGTGAACATGCTGTACAATTATTTAATTCAAAATACTAGCTGGAACTATACAATATCAGCTTTTAAAAGGTAATTAAAATCATTTTGTTTTCCATAGGTAGATAAATCCATTTAAAATATAGAGAAAATCTAATCTACATCATATATGGGTATAGTTTATATGGGTTTAATTTTCAGAAACTTTTGAGAAATTTAATTCTTTACATGATACCAAAATCTCCAAAATAAATTCCAAGTACTTTTCCTTTTAAAATTTTTCAAACGAATTTTTTCCTAAATTTTCTTTATTTTAAACGTATAAAAAGTAAAAAAGTTAAGATCTTTCGATAATACTAAAAATGCAACAATTTTTGAACTAAAAAACGTTACGAAACAGAATTTGGTATGTAAATTTGGTATGTAAAACACTCCCTAATTTTTCCAAATAATTTTGAAATCTAATGACGTCATTATTTAGCTGCAATCTGATTGGCTAATACTACATCATAAAATAACATCATAAAACCAAACTTGGTATATAAGCAAACAATAATATCCTCTAAATTTAGGATACGACGACGTCATTATTTAGCTGCAATCTCATTGGTCAATACTTAAATTGCAATATCTTTCGAACCAAATAACATCGTAAAACCAAACTCGGTACATAAGTACACAATAATACACTTTAAATATCCCAAATATATTTAGACTGTGGTGACTTCATAATTTAGCTGCAGTCTGCTTGGTGAATGCTGAGATTGTAATAACTTTGGAACCAAATATTATAGTGAAATAAACTTTTGATAAAAGTAAACATTGATACCATCTAAATTACAAAACAGTATGTAGGCTGTAATGACGTCATACTTTACTGAAATCTGGTGGGTTAATGCAAAAATGTAATAAACTCTGGAAATAAACATCAAATAGTTTGACAGAAGGCAAAGGTTTAAAGCAATTGTGCTTCTTTTTAGACTTAAGTTCATCATATAATTTTCTAGAAAGAGATTGCAAAGTGCGATTTTGATGAAAAGAATACTCTTTTACTTGAATTACTAAGAAATTAGGTCTTTGTAGAATAAATTACTTATTTTTTGTGATTTCTCAAGAGAGCGTTGTCAAATATCCAGATTGTGTTTTAGCCTACCTTTTTAAAAGTAGTTTGAAAGAAAAAAAATCTAACGGAAGATGTTTGTGGTATTAAAAAATTTTAAACTTAAATACAATGATAATAATAACTTATTTTCAAAAAAATTGTCAAAAACCACAAAATCAAATTCTTCAAACAAAACAAAACTTATGTCACTAGAAAGCTCATATTGTGAAGATATTTTGAAACTATGTTCTGTTTTCTAGGAAATGGTTTAGCAATTAAATATAGTTGAATGATTTACACCATAACTAATATAGAAGGTTTAGCATTATTTAGTTTTATTTGATAGGCTAAACCATAAATTATAACTTGGATAAATCATTAAACCTTAGAACAAAGTGGGTCAAAAACGAAAAGGTGGCGTCTAAGGAATCTTAAACCTTTACGCGCTCAAGACAACTATGCTTCCAATGGTCTTTTTTTTCAAAATCAAAAATGTTTTTGTTAGTTTTTTATGGTGCTTACAATCTCAAAAAATTAAATTTAGCCTTAATTATAATAAATTTTGTTCTAGTTGAGTGATTTTCTTTAGCTTTTATTTTTAAAGCAATGAAAATAACTTTTATTAACTTTGCCCTTGACATTTTGCACTATTGAAAGTAGAAGTTAAGGTTTTTCTCAAATGTAATTAGGTTAGAAGTATAAATTATCTGATAGCTAAATGGCGACTCAATGAAACAACAATAAAAGTAGAGCAATCAATTTAATTTTTCTAACTTATTCATTGTAACAAATTCCTGAATAGACCGATGTGATTCCTTATTAATGTAAATTTCTTGCTCGGACTAAACTAACTGTGTTATTGATCACCTCTCAGTGAATTTTAAAGTACTAATCATCACTTGTTAAAATATATCAGATAAAAAAAAGTAATTATAAATCAAAGACTCTTCAAAGTATATCAAAATTATGTTCTATTATGACGATATTATAACAACTAAATACTCTATAAGGATGTATGTGTTTGCATGAACAGCGAAAACTTTATTATGAAAACTTTGGGCCTTTTTCCGTCAACACTAGGTTGTAATTAAGTAATTTATATTGGTAATAAAAATGACGTCTTTTAATTCGCTACTTATTATACTTAGTTGCTACAAATGGGTTAGTATATATTATTTAGAGATAAACACTCTTAAAAACAAACTTTCGTAATCTATAGACTAAGCCTATTATATAGAATCAGAACGACGGAGAGTTATAATAATACCTTTTCAGCGTCCATCAATGAATACACATATTTATGCGGAGAACTATCCATGTATTGGGCTATTGTTTTGCGTAGTCTGCATTTCAGCAGAGGCCACTCCAAGTGCCTTATCACCCACCGGAAAAATATCGATATATAAGGCACTGGGAACGATCATTAAATGAATCATTAAATAAATGATAATTTTTTTCAAAGGGTTAAATTATATATGCTTTGATTTGAGAAGTTCTTTCGGTCGGTGTGGACTTTGGTCCTTTTGCCAAAAAATTCTTCTGCAAAACGTACTAATTGAACCATGTAGGAAAGTTAATCGCAAAACTGGAAAATCTATTTTTTTGTATAGTTTATAATATATTTCAGGAAAATAAGCTGAATATTAATTTAAGGCATTTCTATCAAATTTTGCCCGTTTGCTGCATGGTGAAGTTAAAAAATCGACGTTTTTGAAAATTTAGTTTTTCTTAAAACTTTTGCATATTTGTTGTATATTGGGCTCACTGGCTTATTGCTAAATCTTGTAATCTATAAAACAGAGTGATTCAATTTTTCTGTGGTGCCAGACGTTTAAAATTGACTTCTTCTTCGTATTTTTCTACGGCATCAAAATATACTCAAAAATGTTTATTGAGTTCATTTTACAACAAAATACAGTGTTTGTTTCTGTTTCTGTATTCTTCAATAAGAGGTAATAGGATCTTGGTTCGAGGCTGGCTGAGGCTGCGCCTTCGAAGAATGAAAAAATGAAAATAACACATATGAATTTATATGCCATGTGCTTAGCAGATATACAATAGCTTTTGATTTTACAGGTATATTAAATTATGTCGAGACTTTTAGTTGAAAAATTTCTTTCTTTACAAGATGTCGAATTAGCTTGAGTTATAGGTGGAGTCACCAAGTCCCGAAGATGAAGCTGGATAGCCGCATCCACGTATCTTTGGAAATCATGTTAGCAAACAAATCGTCAGTTCTGTCCTTGTCCCGGTTTCGGTCATCATCAGAAAATCCAGTGTGAGTTTCTAAACACTTACTGGGGCTGGCCAAGCTGTAGTGTTCAATCTACAACCGTTGTTTGTTCTGATGACTAGTAAAATATTCAATTTACTAGGTTTTTAACCCTAGTCAGACGCAAATACGTCTTCCCCCTTGCTATGCTTCTTATAATGTTACTTAGTGTAGCGGGTGTGTAACTGCCCAAAAGATGAGTGAGCAAACCTTACAAAACGTACTTCAGCTTACTTGCTATTGATAAAGTTATTTTTTAAATGTGTTTTATGATTGTAGATGGTCATGGAGCCTACTAGTCTATCTACCTACACTTAACTAAACTTAACTTTATTACAAACAGTTGCGGCCAGATTTTAAAATTAGATTTATGATTTTAACGTAATTGATTTCTTTTAATATGTCTGGCCAGTCATCAGGAAGAATTGAAATATAATTCAATCACTGTGCCCAGTGCGTTTTATGTCTTCTCATAAGAACGTCTGGTTTACGAGTTTGGGAAGTCATCTATGCGAATATATATATATTGTTTCTTTATTAAAAGTTGACAAAAATGAAATACAATGTAAATATAAAAAGCAGCTACAGAGTTATCCTTGGTGACACTGTTGTTAGAAAAATTAAAGCGTTTAACATGTATAGGAAAGAATTGTGTCAGTGATGAAATTTTATAAGATCTATCAGTTTAATTAATTAAAACCGTTTATACCTCAATTTAATCTTTTAACATGATTTTATTTTTTTAATTTTGAATAGAAAGGTTATTTGAAGAACTTTTGTTAAATAACAAAGATATCACCATCCATCACAGCTGCTTACAGAAACTTGCTGTAGAAGCATATAAAGCAGTGAATGACATCTCTCTGGAAATTGTAAAATAAATGATTCCATTGAATAATCTATTGAATAAATAATTATTTAAAAATGGAGATTACCACTTACCAGCAAGGATTTAAGAATTTAAAGTGTCGACTCTTGTTTCTTGTTTTATAGGCTCTACTGACTAGGATCTTATATCAACAATGTCCGCAGATTTTCGCGAAGATCCATTTAAATCACTCAAGGATAAAGAATCAGTCAAACTTGAGAAAAGATTTCGAATTCCTTCAAATTTACTCAGTCCAAAAGAAGTACAGCGTCGAGGAGTATCATCTATCTTAACATTCGAATACGATATTTCAAGGAAGCATTTCCAATACACTGCGAGCAGGGCAGTCAAGTCATTATTTTTTTATCTTCAGGTAAATGATAATAAATCAGAGGTGTTGGCAAAATTTATTATCATTCGATTCAGTGAGAAAAAAGATCATGAAACAATTCTTCACAGGGATAGGACTATTGAAACGCTCCTACGACAAGGTGTTGATTTCAAGAACTATACCTACAATATTGTTGGGTGCAGTAATTCACAGGTGCAAAAAAATTCTTTTGTATTTATGAAAGGCACGCGTGATCAATGTGATGCAACAGTTAAGCATTATATTCCAAATATCGACAAACTTCAGCAAACAAAAGGCGTTGCCAAAAGAGTCAAATATTTAGGGCTTTTGTTTACCGATTGTCAGCACATTTTAACATTGCCTCCGTGTGATGTGGAATTTGGTAGCGATATTAAGATTGGATCATTCAATTTTACAGATGGGAGTGGCTTGATATCGATGAAACTGGCAGAAGATATTCTGAAGCAGAACCAAGATCTGCAAAATAAATGGAAAAATAATATCCCAAGTGTCTGGCAAATAAGGTATGATACCCGAGGGTGTAGATACTAAGTTCTGTGTTTATGAATCAAATTCATAATAGCTTTTCCTTTTTTGATTTTTAATTTCATATTCTACACGGCCAGTTTTTCTTCATGTGCAGTATCTTAAAGTGAATCGACGGATATACATAGTGCAGCAAAAATAAATATCAGTAGAGAAATATACTATTACCCTAGGAACATAATAATTATAAAACATTTTATAAACTTCCAAGAAAATATTAAATACTTATTTTGCATTATCTTTAAAAGACTTGATTAAATTTTTATAGTTTTCTCGTCCAAATTTTATATTCTTAATCAGTTATTTAATTCTAAAGAGATTATCTTTGATTATTGTTTATCATTCGAACGTTTATTCGATTGGTTAATATTTTTCGAATATTTAGATAATTATTCAATTGAATTGTTGATAATGTTGTTTATTGTTTTATTAACCAAAAAAAAGTTTTAGAAGTATCGAAATTTAAATTAATTATTTTGTTCCGTGAAAATATTATAGTATTACATGAAAACAACACAAAATATGATTTGAGTTATAACTTATACAACTGCTGACACTGTGCTGATCGCATTTGCACATTCCCTGCTTACCTTTTATACCCGTATATTCACCTTAACTAATTCTCCGTTCTCAAATCTCCAAATACGCAAATTAATTCCTCTATCAAATCTATTTCATTTTAAGGTTTTACGATGGCATACACTTATGTAAAGGAGTTTTGGTATTGGATCGGAAAAACACAACAACATCTGTTTTAACACTACGCCAATCGTTGATTAAGATAAATAACTCTGGTGGTAAAAGCGGATTAAATCGCCTTGGCATTGTAGACACAAGTTTTAGGCATAAGATTGGCAAATTGAACAAGCAGGTAGTTACTTTGTTAAGCGTATCCGTGGATAAAGATGTCTTGTTAGGTAAACAAGAAAGGTATTTCAAAACAATTTTAGAAACAAGATACAACGCATTAGAAGCAGTCAAAAGCGCAGCTCTAAAAGACAAATTGCCCTTATACAAAAAACTGCTACGGAAGCGTGCTTTACAAGGATTTCTACCAAAAGAATACACCAAACTTGTTCAGATTGTCGAGGACGCGTTCATGAGTACGTGGCACAAAGAAGGGAGTAGTATTAATGGAATTAAAGACAGAATAAAAATACCAATAGCGTCTTCTCGTCTGCTATTCGGGGCAGCTTACCCTGAAGCACTTGATTGCGAGCTAGAGGAAGGAGAATGCATCGTTTGTATAGAGACTGGGATACATGAAGGATTGGTAATCGTGAATCGTAGTCCATCTTACTCTCCCGGAGATATTAGAGTTTTAAAAGCAATTAAACCAAAACAAACTAATTCTCCAGTTTTTCAAATGCGTAATGTTGTTTTCTTTGCAACATGTGGTGAACGGCCAGACCCTGACAAGATGAGTGGAGGAGATCTGGACGGGGATAAGTATCTGGTTATCTGGGATAAAGAATTATTAAAATTTGCTACGAGTATTAAAGCAGAAGAACCGACGAGTTACGCACACATCTCCAAAAATAAACAACCAAATGAAGATTGGATCAGTCACATAGCGAAATGGGACAACTCGATGCTTGCTAAGGTTGATAGTTGCTTTTATTATTTAGCTGAAAAGCAAGGGGTTAAATCTAAAGAATGTAAAGAGCTTTGTGATCTCTTCTCTAGATCAGTGGATGATATTTCGTCAGATTTGAATAGATTGAAGCGCATTTCTTTAAAATGTTCACTATCAAAGAAAAGTAAAGGGTTCATGCATTTTAAGCCTGTTTGGTTGATTATGATTGACAGAACAGCTGTCACTTTGAAGTGCCTTAAAGAAAAGCGCGAAAAGTTTCCATCGAAAAAAGACTGGAAAGATTTTTATAGTAGTTTGGTTCACCTCGATACTGGTGATGTACTCCAAGCTTTAAAATCTTCGGACGTGTCTGACTGCGTGATTGATAAAAACAGAATTGATCAAGTCATAGAACTCTGGTGTAGAATATGTGAAGGAAAACCAATACCTGTACTAGAAGAAATCATTCTACCTACTTGCTCGTATGATTGTGAAGTTAGAGACTGTCCGAAGTCCCACAGTAAGGAACCATCATTCTACAGTGGTAAATGGCGGGAAAAAATACATGCTGAGATTATGCATGTCATAAGGGACTCTAAAGAAGAAAAAGAAGATACCTACAACAACATCAAGGAGCACGAGAATCTAAGGAAGGTAATGATAAGGATGAATTCTGATGCCAAAGAAAAGTACGAAAAGAAACGAAAAAGTATTGAACAAAAAATGTTACCTATAAAACAAATTTGGAATATTTTTTTTGAGATCATGCAATATGATCATTTATTAAACAAAGCACGTGCAAATATCAAGGACTCTACATTTTGGGAGAACTTCACGTCAAAATTAGGATTTGTACGTAAATACTCTGTTGCAGAGAACCATGCATTAGAAGATATTTCCCGCTATGAAAAAGAACTGCTTAAACTATATCATCAGCTGACAGATGAAGCGAATGACTTAAGTTTTGAATTTGAACTACCCGGGGTTCTTCGTGTAACTTTTGAAGAGCTACCGGAGAGTAAAATTCGAAATAAAAATCAGAATAGGATTTTATCACTGGTCAATATAGCACGAGAGCTCGTGCCAGCTAACCCAGAAATTTTTGTTCCCCCTTCATGCGTGGAAAACGTTGAAAAGCTTATAGCAATTACAAAAGGAAGGCAAGAAGATTTGATAGAACAGAAGAAAGAAAACATGAAGGAATTCAAAAAGAAGGAGAACTTACTTAGAGATAAAGATAAATTGACAGAAAAGATTGATGAAGATATAATTCGAAATTCCAACTATACTCATTCGCTGTTGAATGTTAAGAATTATTGCATGGAAGAGTTAACTAAATTAAATATGAACTTAACTGGAAGTGAGAAAAATACTAAAGCAATTTTGGGTGCTTTGAGAAACAAAAACCTTCTCGGAGATTTTCAAAATTCTTTTATTATATTCAGTTTAATCCTCAATAATGATAATATGTACCGGAAAAAAGCAGCATACCAAACAGATATACCACAAATTGTCGAATCAAGACTACACATTCTTGCTCAGAATATTCAAAAGCTAAAAGAAAACTTTAAAAAGGTTACTGAAGAAGCGACTGACGTGAAATATTTTTTAAAGTTATTGAAAAAAGAAGAATGCGATTTGGAAGAAAAAATCGAATCGGAAGTTAAACAGTTGTTGTGTCTAGACGATACACGTCGACACGTTTACAATAAGAAAAAACATGACGAAGCAATAAAAAAATATCATCTTCTCGATACTGGAAGAGTCGAAGGTTTTGACCTTGCCTTAAATGCTTTGGATCACGAGGTTGAGGCACATTTTGCAGTAAAAAGCGTAACAGAGGAAGACAGGATAGCAGCTACTAAGACCTTAAAACTATGTTTGCAGAGAGAAAAAAAGCGATGCCAAAGGGAGCTAAGCGATATCAACTTGCCAGTTTTCAGTAAAAGAGCAGAGATATTGGAAGTGCTAAAAAATTACGATGTTGTTGTTATTGTTGCACAAACAGGAAGTGGGAAAAGCACTCAAATTCCACAATACCTTGCTGATGATCTTCACCACGCGTTGTCCCGTTCTAACCTACGTAATACGTTTCCCAAGATTGTGTGCACTCAACCACGACGTGTTGCATGTCAACGCATTGCCGAGCGCGTTTCCCGAGAATATGCAGGAGCTGTCGACATGCCTACAAACACTGTTAGTGTTAAAGGACAGGATACAGAAGAAAATATTGGTGTTAAACGAGTATCTGCCTACCCCTTGTATGCTAAACTATCACAAACTGACCAAAATAGAGCTTTAAATGTAGATGATCGGGTAGGATTTGACCAGACGTATGAAAAAAGAAAAAAAGTAGAGCAACCAGTAAATCTTCAAATAGATTTATCCGGTACACCAGGAGAACTTGGAGAATGGGTAGGATTTCATATTGGTTCTAAAGGCAAGTCCATCAAGGAACGTGAAAATTCAAAAAAAATTGGTAAAGAAACAAGAATCCATTTTGTAACGGAAGGCTTGTTGTTGCAAAAGCTAAAAGGCGCATCAAATGAGACCGGTTACCATTGTATCATTGTCGACGAAGCGCACGAGCGAGGCCGTGACACTGACCTATTGCTTGCTTATCTCCTTGAACTGTTAAAGACAACGACAATTCCAGTTTACAAAGGCAACAATGTTAAAATAGTGGTTATGTCAGCATCAATCGACCAACAGGTCTTCTCAGACTACTTTGGTGGTTGCCCAATTATTGAATGCAAGGGGAGGATGTTCGATGTTTCTGAAAAATACCGGCCACCACCATCTGCTCCGCCTGACATTCAAACAGAAACTGAAAATAGAAGTGATTTTGACAATGCTTCATTTATTGACAATGACAGCTCTTGGGACACTGATTCAAGCGCAGAAAGTTTATTCAGTCCAATCAATTTCAATGTACAAAGAGATAAAAACGTAAAGCAGAAGATAACAAATGATATGAATATATTGATACAACACGCTGTAAGTACGATATTTACTGAGGTTCTTCCACATGAAATGGCAGGAGATGTTCTCCTCTTCTTACCAGGACAAGTCGAAATAGATTTGTGTGTCATAATGATAAATAAACGGGCAAACGAAGAAACTCAAAAACAAAATGAAAACCAAAAACGATGTTACCGCACAAGAAAAATTGTATGTTGCACAAATATTGCGGAGACATCGCTAACAATTCCCGGTGTTACATTTGTACTCGATGCTGGCAAGGCAAAGAAAATTCAGTACAATAATATATTTCGTGTTTCCTCACTTATCGTTACAAATATATCGAAAGCATCAGCCAAACAACGTAAGGGGCGTGCGGGCCGCATAGAGCCAGGGGTATGTATTAAATTGTATTCTCAGAAATACCACGAAGAAATGAAAGAATTTGATGAACCTGAGATAAAACAAACACCGATCGACGAGTTGTACCTGTATACTCTAGATGTTTTTGGGGGGTTAGAGAATATAGATCTGATGGGAGATGCTTGTTTAGAACAAGATTCAATATACAACTCCAAGAAACGGTTAATCAACCTTGGGTACGTGCACGTGAATAAAGATAAAGTTAAGATTAGCTTAGAGGGAGGCTTTGCCTTGTCACTTACTGGACATGTCTCTTTAGAAGGATCAAAAATGATTTTGGTGTCCAAAAAGTACGAAGTCGTAGACGATGCTCTAGCTCTAGCAGTTGTTTTAAAGGAAAAGGAAAATATCTATACAGATCAAAAAAACAACGAAGAGCGACTAAAATATTTTGACGAACTGGGCGATCACTTGACAGTTTTCAACATCTATAAGCATTTCGCCAACAAAATTGAGAATAGTCATGGATCAAGAGACAGAAGAACAGAGATAGCAAAAAATTGGTGCGAAGATCTCGGTCTCAATTTTGTCACCTTACAACAAATATCTAATTCTATTAGTATGGTATACGAACTGATCAAAAAAGAGAGGAGATGTGATGTTGCGAACATGTTTAAAAAGAAGAAAGAAAACATTGATCCAGGTAAAAAGAAGGGAAGAGGAGCAAGCGATGATGTTAAATCGCTTTTAAAGAATCGCGAGACGCTTATGAAACTCATCGTTTCTGGTTACTTTCACAACATTGGAGTGTTAAACGATCCAGAATTTATAAAATCTGGCTACTCTCTTATTACACCTTCAAATTATGGAGAGAATATTTTCAGGTCTGAACATACGGATCTATTGAAGGTGATGTTGCCCAGGAATTCATCACTTATGCTTTTTGGTGATGTAACAGAAAATACTGCAGTTATCTTTGTAACCCTATTTCAGCCTGTTGTTGGGAGTATTTTTATGCAGACGTCTAGTAAAATCAAGCCCGAGTGGATTGAGGAGTGTGCTAGTAAGAGCTGGAGAGATTCAATTGGATTGAACATATGCAATATCGATGTTATTCAAAGCTATGTGAAGCGAAAACGCTGCCAGTTTATTGGCAATTTAGTTCTGCAAAAGTTGGAAAAATTAAAAGATGGGAATGAAAAGATGTTCTTAAAGGTTTTGGAGAAGGAAAGCAACGCCAAGATCACAATATTCTTGGAGACTAGTGAGTTGAGACTGTACGGTTCAAAGAAAGAGATCGATCTGGTACAACCACTGTTACTATCAAAGGCCAACGAGATAAAGTCGGAATTGTTGCAAGAAGACAGTGTGGAGAAATATCCTAAACCCGACGGTGATAAGCAAGAGATTTGCACTATTGGCAGTGGTTTAATTGTATTAAAGGTTTTAAAGTCGCCACGACCTGAAATCATCACAGGTTGGAACCAGTTGAAGGATTGTACTTTAATTTTACATAAAGATATCCGATCAGAAAACCACATAAAGGATGTCTTTGCATTACTTCGATCAAAAATTTCACCAGAATTAAGTATTGTATTTGAAGAACCAAGCGTGACCATGCTGGGAACTAAATTAGCGAAGATTCGTTTTAAAAGTTATGAGATTGCTAATGAATTTAGATGTTTGTTGAAAAAAACTCGAGTTGAACACTTTTCCGATTTGACGGAATGTTTCTTCTCTAATGGAATCAGGTTGCAGGTGATCAAAACCAGCTTGTACCCCAGTGTGCACTTGATTAGTAAAGATTATGATAGTTTGATAGTAGAAGAAATAGGAGAAAGAGGGCAATATTTCAATATCAAATTAGTCAAAAAACCTCCTCAAAACGCCTACGTTGAAATAGACAAATTCGTTGGGGAATTAATTGAGAAAAAAATTTTCAGCAGCGAGTTGATTGAAGAATTATACTTACTTGGACCTGAAGTTAAAGAATATATTTATTGGAAGGTCAAAAACAAGATATTCAAAAATAATCTTGAGAACGAACATAATGTTATCATCAAGAAGCGCACACAACCAGAAATGCTTCTTGAGATATTCGGAGAGTACAAAAACCGGAATATAGTAGCAAAAACACTCAGAACAATGATTATGAAACTCAAATATGACATCGAGAATAATGCAAACAACTACACATATACATTTAATCGGAAAATACCAATGTCAAGCTGTTACATGATTAGTCAACTCATATTCAAGATCGATGGCTTGCGCACCAAACATCAAAATATCAAGATGTCAATTTTACTTGATAATGCTAGTGGCAATAAATCTATGTCTGTAGTACATATATTGTGTGATAGCTCAGACGATGGAATTAAAGCACTCGCGGATATTGAAAAATGTTCTGAGACAGACGTCAAAGGTAATAAAGAACCAATCTGCTTCATATGTAAAAGTGAAGTTCGGCTATGGAAGTCTTCCAGGGAAAAGAAAAGAAAAAGACAAGAGTTAAAAGACGCAAGACAAGGCAATATAAGTTCAACAAGGAAGCACGTCAGGTTGAAAGAACATAAACCTATCTTACTCAATGGTATTCAGTTGGGAATCTGTGGCTGTACTTACTGTAATGAATGTTTTAAAAATATTGTTGAAAGACAGTTAGCTGAACAAAGAGGTAAAACATTTTCTATTTGGATCTATTCATTTTAAAAGTAATTTTAAAAGTCGTAATAAACTAATTTCGAAGTTACACGGATATATAGTCTCAGTTTCAATTTTCAAATCATGAAAATAAGATAGGAATATTTTCTTTACATTCGTTCTTATTTTTTCACTACTGTAATGTGTTCTATTTATTTCGTGAATTGCTTAAAATCAAAGCTTATCGAAAGAATAAAATTATAAAAGAAGGAATTATAAAAAAATTCGAAAAATAACGTTATAAGAAGTACTGACGTCAGCCAAAAGGTCACGTGATGTACAACATGGTTTTCCGTATTGTATCAATACACCGTAAGCATAATTCACTGTAAGGATCCGCCATTTTGAACTTTTTTATTAGTAATTTATAAAAAAAATACAAAAAAAAATACAAGTTTTCTTTATTTTTAAACCACAACAAAAAAAGTTTTAGGAATTTATAAAACTGTATTTAGGGGCGTAAAAAGAGCCTGGACACTATTTAGAGGGGTAAAATGCATTTTTACGTTCAATTCCTATACAGAATTGCAAATTGTAACTTTTGTTCTGATTGTTAAGAAGTAATGAAATTTTCAGGTTATGTTTACTTTTTGACGAGGATTTCAAGTATCGTATGTATAATGGTGGATGTCTTACGGTAAATATGTGTATGCCATTAACATACAGTTTTGAGAAAGATTGAATGAGCATTTAAAGTGTTTTGGCTATTAAATTTTTTTCAATTTTCAATTTAAAATATGGGAATATTGAACAAGACAGACATAATTTCTGTTCTGATCCGTCAATAGGGCTAAAATTTTCACAAACTGTGTCTAATAGATAAATATTAAAATTCATAAAGTATCCAAGTGTTTCTGTAACCAATTTCGAATTTCTTTTGAGAAAAAGACCACATGACAGATTCCGTTGATCATTTTTACCGTTTATAGAGTTATTCGTTGTTTTTACCGAAGTACTTATAACAAGTCTCAATGGCATCAAGTGGTTAGGTTTATAGTTACTGTGATTACCTATAATAATTTGATGAAGTAGTTGTTAACAAAGAGATAATTAAATTGAACCATGGAACTACTAAGAAAGAATTCCAATAACTGTTTCTTTTGTAACATAGCGTGTTGCGATTGTTGTTTATGCTGCTGTTTATTTTTTACATATATATCTATATAGCTAATTATCAATAGTACAAGCTACACTAGAAATATATCTTTACATTAAAAAAGGAGTTATTTTATTTCGTTTACAGATGCTGTCGAACACAAAAGTATCTTGTGCATACAATGTAAACAGACGATTCTTATGAACGACTTTAGACAAAGTGGCATTAGAGAGAATTGTATAAATGAGTTCTACGATCTAGCTCTAAAAAATCATCTGCTTTCAAATATACATGGTATAAGTGGAGGGAGAATTGATAAATGTGGCAGGTGCAGAAGTCTCATGGTTCTCTGTAGTACTGATTCAGGTTTTTATAGGTGTCACAATAACAAGTGTCGTCTTCTCTTTTGTTGTGGATGTAATAAGCAATGTATGGGAAATCAGATAGATTTTGACTTACATCAGCAGTGCAAAATGACAAATGACGGTAAGATGTATTTTGTTGCTGCATCCAAGAAAGAAATTTATGAGACATATACTTTTGTTTGTACTCTTTAGTTCAAGCGTTAAAGGCAACTACGTTCTTAATATTGGATGTCTCTTTTACGTTGTTTTCTGATCGGATTATCAACGTTATGACAACTGTCATTACAACTCTAAAATTTGAGCATCCAAAATATTTTGAATTAATCGGGAGTAAAATTTAGAAACGTACATTACGGATAATACAGTAATTAGTTAATCAGTTTATTTATAATTATGTAAGAATCGTATGTTAATGGAAAAACGGCTTAATTCAACTTTTGGGCGTAGCTTAACCATAATTAACCTGCGTTTGTCTCACCATTTAAAAGAGTTAGCATTAATATTTTATGTATGGAAATTTTATTAGGTAGATTAAAGGTTTTTAACAGATCTTCCTGGTTTTTAAAAATTAGCATCCGATTTCGGTTTTCTGACGTCACTAACATCACTAACGTCACTAAATGAAGTCATATGCTCTAATGACGTCATCAAAAACGCCACCTCATTTTTTTCCTGATTTATAAACATTCTGTGAAAGTTTGATCATTATAGAATCAATAATAAACAAAAAGGCGAAGCGGCTTGAAAAATTACGCTTTTTAACTTTGATCACAATGTATATATGAAAGGAGTTTCAAGGAGTTTTACAAGAGTTACAACAAGGTCGAGCATACCTAATTTCATTATATACCAGATGTTGAGCTAAAATGATAAAAGTGACATTTAGTTTCGAAGATGTACAATTTTAGTAATAACGTTTCAGATTGCAGATTAGTATGATATTACCAGAAGTCAAAACTATGTGAGAAACATATAAGGTATTATTGTTATTTATTTATCAAGTTTGGTTTAATACTGACTTTTTGTTCCAAAGATATAGCAATTTTAGTATTAGCCAATAAGATTGCAGCTTAATATGACGTAACACAGGCAAATTTATTTGGAAAATGTAGCGGGTATTATTGTTAATTGTTAACTTATGTACTAAAGTTGGTTTGATAGTGTCATTTAGTTCCAAATATATAGCAGTTATAGTATTAGCCAATCAGATTTACGCTTTATATGACGTCATCAGAAATAAATTTATTTGGGAATTGTAGCTGTTATTATTGCTATATCTTTGGAACTAAATATCACTATTAAACTAACCTTGGCACATAAGTAAACAATAATACGTTTACTTATGTACCAAGGTTGGTTTAGTGGTGATATTTACTTCCAAAGATATAGCAATATTAGTATTATCCAATCAAATTGCAGCTTTGTATGACGTCATCACAGGGAAATTTATCAGGAAAATGTAGCGGGTATTATTCTTTACTTATGTACTAAGGTTGGTTTGATAGTGACATTTAGTTCCAAAGATATAACAATATTAGTATTATCCAGTCAGATTGTAGCTTTGTACGACCTCATCACAGGCGTAATATAGCGGGTATTATGTGTCAAATAGGTTCTCAATAAAAGTCACAAAACGATGAAGGGGTAGCATGTGTCGTTTTTTAGATATTTCAAAAAAAATGGAGAAGGGGCAGAATGTGCTCCTCACCTTATATTTAATAGGGTTAAAAAAAATTTCTATTTACTTCTAGAATAATTACGAAAAAAACACATGAGTATTATTTAATTTCGAATAAAGACAAAGAAAGAAAATTTATTATAAGAAAAAATCTTTATAAAAAAAATATTCTTTACCCAGGAAGGTGATATATATAATACAAGCAGCGTATTCGTTTTGGATTAGACAAAAGAGATTTAAGTTTATGTCTAATTTCTATATATTCGGCTGTCCAATAATGCAGCCATCTTCTGCGATTATTTTCATATTGACTTTGATTTTACTTTGATATTATTTTTATTCCCTGTTTCAAAATGACAAGTAATAATAGTTTGTTTTGTTACTAATAAACTGAACTAAAATATTCTAAATTTACTAAAAAATGCTTTTATTCAAATCTACGCGTTTAATTTACGCGCCTAATCAGTTAAGGGTTTTTAATACACGGTTAGACTATAGTCCCTGTTTCCGCTTTTAATTTTTTCCGCCGATTTCTCGACGATTTAGCTTCATTTATATTGCAATTTCCTAGTATAAGTTTTTTAAAAATTGTTAAAATAAACAACCGTTGATCAAATTTAAAGTTATCCGTTATTGCTTAGTCGTTCTTCCCAGGAATAATTTAAATATGAAAAAGGAGAAAAGTGAACCTAATCTGATATACGGCTAGCAGAATCTTTTAAATCCAAATTAAAATCTAGTCTAATATGGTCAGCAAAAGAAAATCCAAATTTTTAAAAAACTTTGAATGCAACTTGTAGAGAACTTCTATCGGAACGAGAAAAATATAAAAAACAAATGCTGGAAAAGTACCGTTCAGAAATGATGGCAGTTTTAAATATGAACAAAATACAGACTCGTAATTTATCGACCAACTACAAAATCCTATTTTTCTCCTGAATTGGTTTCATTTGAAATTTTGCACCATCATTAATTGGCATCTATAGTACTATACAGCAAAGTTTTTCATCTTAAATATTCAGGTTTCACAAGTTATGGCCCAAAAAGAGGCATTTAGTGGACCAAAATGTTATCTTATTTAGAAGTATAGGCATAATTTTAATTTTGTGAGAATTTCTTTCTCGGAAACACTGTTTACATTTGTGAAAATGTTATTGTATTAGAAAAAGTAAAAGATTATTACCAATTTATTTTGTTCATATTTTGTACATTTTACAGTTCAAATAATATCAGGTAAAATATCCGTAAATTGCTAACTTTCTGCTCACCAACTTACTCAAGAAAACAAATTAACTTAAGAAAAAATAATTTTGCATATATTGAACTTATCATGACTTTATTGCACTAACATATCATCTGAATTGTGTATAATTTGCATACCAGGTGATTTGTTTCATGTTTTGTCTACAAAGTGTTAATACCCAACGATATAAAACATCTAGATGGATTGATAACAAAGCATTTTTTACTAAACTAACTGTGTTATTGATTACCTCTCAGTGAGTTTCAAAGTACTAATCATCACTTAGTAAAATATAGCAAATAAAAAGAAGTTATTATAAATCAAAGACTTCTTACAGTGTATGAAAATAATGTTCTATTATGACGACATTATAACAACTAAATAAATCAACTAATTTTACTAAACAAGGAAACATGTGTTTGCACAAGAAATTTTTATTGGAAGGAACAACATCGTCTATTGTTAACCTTAATGAATCTATTTATTTGTTTAACTACTTTAAAACAAAGCATGTCGATAATTCATGCAAAAGTAATAATTTCGATTATACCTTTAAGCCGTGACGAAAACTTCTAATAGTCGAATCTTGTGCGTACTAAGTTTTTGTTCGTAATATTATAGGCGGATTGAGTGCTGTATCCAAAGACAAATACATAGTTAAAATTTCAGTAAAAAACTGGCTAGACATTGAGAAAATCCAGTTAGTTCTCTTATTTTCAAGTTTGATTTACAGCTAAACTTTTTATAAATTTGCAATATCTTCGCAGTATATTGTTCTAAGTGACTTTATTAACAACTATAGTAAGAAGTAGGTGGAGAGTCGAAAGCTATCCTACCAAATATGTGGTTAAAGAATACATGTATTTATTGATCATTTTTACGATTTTTAGAAATATTCGTTAAAATATATTGATTAAAATTATATTCTTTACAAAATTTAACGACACCCAAAGGTTGGTTGTTAAATCTATTGCATTTACTAATTACACCAGGGAACCAGATTATATAATTCGACAAGCTATGTTTCTAAAGAAACATTTTTTTATAATTTCTTCTAATAAAATTTTCTTGGTTTGCATAAACAGCGACAGTTATAAAAACTTTGAACGTTTTTCCGTCGGTACTAGGTGTTTTCCGGTAATTATATTGACAATAGAAATAATTGTCTTTTAATTTGCTACCTTTTATGCCTAGTTGCTAAAAATGGGTAACTGTATTATAAGACATACAAACTCAAAACTAATTTTCATAAGCTTAATATATAGAGATATATATCTGTGGAGGAGATTTTAATTTATTTTTTGATAAAACTTATGAAACTGATGGAGGCAACCCTCAGTACAAAAAAAAATCATTAACTAAACTTTATGAAGTGAAAGAGTGCTTTGATCTGTGTGATATCTGGAGAATAAGGAATCCAAAATGCAAAAGTTTTACATTTAGACAAAAACATTATTCAGGTTTTGTT
>JAYJMI010069104.1:0-11582 GCA_036873855.1 Sarsia tubulosa
TCCGCACAAAAATTGACTTTTTGACCTCAAATTGCCGGAAAACAAGAATTTTCGGAATAATGACACTTATGTCAGATGAAGCCTTCATTTGCCTCAAACTTTGTGCAAAATATCAAAAAAAAAGTAACAATTGGATTTTGAGATATTTTGAAAAAAGTCCATTTTTGGGCCAAAATTGACCTCCAGGACAATAAGAATTTTCAAAAAAAATCGGGCTTCGTCACTTTTGTTCATTTATGACCCTGTAAATTCATGCAAAAAATCCAAAAAATCCAATTCATGCAAAAAAAATAATGAAGGGATTCTGAGAAAAATGTGTTACGAACGGACGGACGAACGAACGAACGGAGCTGAATTTATAGGACCCCTTCGGCAAAGCTGGGGGTCCAAATATAACGCCCCGTAAGCAGTTTGTAAATCTTTCACAATGTATTCTGGTAAAAACAATAACAAAGGAATGGTGAATCACAATTAGCAGCATGAGTTCTAAGTAGCAAAAATGAGATGCGAAAAAGCATGCAACAAACTAGAATCCAGTTTTAAAACACTAGCGATCGAAATAAGCCATTATAGCGATCAGTCAGTTTTTGGTTTTCAAATCAATATTTAAAGGTGAATCCTTTTGAATATCCATCTATTCTTTTTTCTTTACAATAGCACAACATCAAATGTTATTCCTGGTAAGTTTTTTAAGGTCCTTTTTTTTTTTAACTTTATTGATAAAATTTGTTTCAGTTTTGATCGAAATAGCCCGGTTTGACGGTATCAGAGATCAAGAGCAATACAGTCTACGCAATGATAATTTCTTAGAGAGGTCAAACAAAAAAATTGTTAAATATGGAACAGAGTCTATTTCTTTTGTTGCTCCTAAACTTTCGGATATTCTACCAGTGGATATCAAAGAAAGTGTTAAAAGTTCTAATTCATGCTGGAACAAACGATTGTTCTAGAAAAGATATCACTACGACTGAAATTGCTGAAAATATCATTGCTATAGGCAAAACATTATTATTATTATATTATTATATTTACACAGTAATATAATTAATATAATTAAATAAAAAGATTACAGATAAAAAATCTGTAATTTACACATTTGTCTTTAGGGTCTGTATTTAATGTGTATCTGGTCCGTGTTTTATGCGTTATGAAACTATTTACATGTCGTTTAGAATTATTTCAACATTGCATTACGTTCTATAATTACGTCATCTAGAAAATATAAAGCCAGATTTATTCAATTATTACACGAGACCATGGAATTATATTAGGAAAAAGGAGAAAAACAAATAATTAACTTTTTTTAAACATTTCTCAAGCAGTTTTAAGATTCCCAGAAGTCATAAGTACATGCAAAAGTAGTTCCCAGATCAACTATAACAAATTTGATTAAATTTGTTCGGATCTGCTCAATCACAGGGGATTTACCAGGCAATATCTACCCTACTTGTTTTAAATCAATCTTATCAAACAGTAAATTTTAATAAATATATTAAAAAAAAGATTGGATTTGCAGTTGTACCGTTTCTAGTGTCACTCTCTGGGAGTTATCTCACACTTATTTACTCACACAAATTAGTAAAAGACTTAGTATTTAGTAATATTAAAATTAAAGTAGGAATTAGTTATAGCATCCAGACTACTTTATGGAAATAAAACGGTTTTTCAAAAATCAATATAAATTTTTTAAATATTTTTCAATATCAATGGATCAATTTAATTAAGGGAAATATTAAGACCTTAAGTGGATTAATTTTCGCGTGGACTAATTTTCGTGGACGTCAAATTTTGGACTTTTCACGCGGTTCAATTTTCGCGGATGAACTTCCATTTTAGCGTTTTTTTACTGGTATTTGGACAAATTTGCATGAAAACTTTGAAAATGCATATTTCGCGTGGACTAATTTTCGCGGAAAATGACACAATCCGCGAAATCCACGAAAAATAATCCGCGTATAAATAAAAAATTTACGTATTCAAAAAAAGATACTACCACGATTTACCCTTTCAGATGTAATTTTGTTCCTTTATATTTCTATGCTTACTTAATTCTGATATTTCTATGCTTACCTAATTCTGAGATTTCTATGCTTACCCAATTTGTGATAGACACTTACTTTTTCTGGCTTAGCAATTTCATGTCTTTAACGAATCTTCGCCATGATTTTTTCCAATCCAATAATTTTTGAATGGCTAAAAAATAAGAAATAAAGAAGTAATGCAACGATGGTAACGTAACGTAAAGATGGTAACGTAACGATGGTAACGTAACGATGGTAACGTAACGATGGTAACGTAAAGATGGTCACGTAACGATAAGCGAAATCAGTAAGTAAATAAAAGAAACCGTTTATTATCTACCTTTATCAGCGATAAAAGTTATTTGTTTTTATCTTAATCAATCTCAGATCATCAGAATTGGCTCTCGATATTTTGTTAAAATAAGTTAAAAGCAAAGGTATACTTTATTTTCAGACTGCAGAACAAAACAAAATATTTATTTACCTTTATTTGATTTAGTTGATTTGGTAAAACTGTTTTACGACGTAATACCTTTGACATTTGAAATTTGTTTCGATACTTTATAATCCATAACTGGTAAAGTAATATATCATCATTATTTTTACTGATAAAGCATAATAATAATAACTGATATAGAATCGTTATGAAAAATTTCTTCTCTCATAAGTTTCGAATATGTATAGAAAACATTTTAATACAGAATAATTACTTTTCATAAGTCTTTGGCGGTAAATTTCATTAGCCAATGAGACTAGCTCATATAAAAAAGCAACCAATAGCTTTTAGAAGAGCCAAATTTAGATTTAATTGTTGAGTATATTAGTTAATTCTATCCTTTGTTATTTTACATGTGCTTCATTTATTATTAAACTGTTGAATTTTTATTTGAACTAACACTCTCCTTTGTAGTGGCAACTTTATAAAGATAAAAGTATTTCAATAAGATTTTGATTATATTATAAAATGGTAATAGTGGAGGAGTGTAAATTTTATCAAGAATCTTTTACAGCCTTAGCTAAAATAACAATTCATATCATATGAGAGATCCATGAGATACCAAAATATAATTAAAAAAGTGAAAAAAGAAAAAAATAACTAAGAAGCAAGAAGCTGGGTAAGTTTTTATTTACTTTTGTTGGATAAAAGTTGCTTTTTAATAGGAACTGGCGATAAACCCAAATAACGAAAGTATATTATCCTTTCAGTGAAGTTATAAAGAAGAAAAAATTTGCTTATTATTAAAAACAGGGTAACTAAAAACCTATTTGGTATCATTCTAAAACTTTTCGGAGTCTTTGATATTTTGAGATTATAAATAAGATTATATATAAGAGCTGAAAAGGCTCATATTTAGTATGACGATGGTACATATATATATTCGATTCTAATTTTATTTTGCTGAAACATCACTGCAACTATATCATCAACAGTTGCAACCAAATTCTTCAATTCTTATATTAATGAATGTTATTTAATCTTCCATCAATAATCTATATTTTTTAAAAGTATATATGTAGTAATATTTTTCTACACCAAAATAAGCAAAATAATTTAATATAAAGATAATTCTTTATCAGACTATATATATGTACTTTTTTTCAAGTATAATGGTGACATAATGCGAGCAACTCAGTTGGACCATAACATTCCCAACCTTCGCAACTACACGTTCTATCCCAACTACACATTACTGAAAATACTTGTCAGCTTGAATTATTGTGGAAAACAAGCAATATTATAGAGAACATTATGTCGTAAATAAATTAGAACTGTTCACTATAATTTTACTTTAAATCTCAACTTACAAAGATAGATATAAACATATTTGATTATTGATAAACAAGCAAATGAACCTCACTATGTTGTATGATTTAAACGATCAAATATATTAAAACCTCCTATGGAAAAGACTAAAGTTTATTCCTTTATCCTTATTAATAACTGCCTAGTTTGTCTTAGAGATTATTATTAATTAAAAATATTTTTAGATTTAGAATAAAAACAGCAACTTTATGTTAAAGCAGATTTTTTTGGCTAAAAAGTACATTTTTATTAAAATTTAAAAATTGTCAGAAATTTCTGACTTTAAATATAACCGTAAATTTCTTCAGAATTGTCAGAAATTCTGACACTCTCAAAATAATAACAAGGAAGCTAATAATTACAATTCTTTCTATTAGTCTAACAACTTTTTTTCATTAACTTAGTTTAGCTACTTTTTTCTAATAGTTAACGATGATCAGATATACTCTAGTATTAAAGCCAATACATACTGTCATTTTTTCGCGATCCGAAAGAAGACGAACACAAATAGAAATCTTGCTAATTACCAATTAAACCTGCTCATATAGAACAGTTTTTTCTGAAATTCAGCAAAATGCTATAAATCAACTTTTTAAACTACTGTGTTAACTACTTAATATATATCAAGAAAATATACTACTTAGGATATGATTACTTATGTAATCAAATCAATTTTTTCATATATATAATCCGACATATGATAAATGTTGCATAACTTAAATATGGTGGTAACTTTCCTTATATCGACAATGGCGAGAGGTGTTTTCGTGAAATAATTGATTTTTTTTTTAGTCCCTAGATTTCAATTTTTAGAGTAAACAATAGCTGGAATCTTTTTGGTCTTAAATGATTTATCAAAAAATTATATTTCTTCTTTTATATTTTAATATAGCTTCATTTGAAAACTTCTTTCTTTGTTTTGCTATAAATTATAGACAAAAAAAGACTTGCAGACATATGAAAAATACAAGATCTTATGATAGATTCCTTCATACAATATCCAAAGTTCCCTCCTTCTAGATTCACTTGATATATATTCTGAAATGTTAACATAGGATAGAGAAAATAAAAAATAGAATAGAAAAGATTTCATAACCAGATTTACACATTATAATAATTATAAAAACATTACCAAGCCTTTGCAAAAATAATACACACACAACATACAAATTATCATTATAACTAAATACCGAAATATATAGTTCTAATGATAATTGACTTGCCATGAGCCATATTATTTTCACAACTTACTATAGCATAGTTTCGACACGTATTTTTAGACTATCTACAGTAACACAATTGAGCAAGGTCACCTAAAACATGAAAAACTAATCTATAAATTTCTTTATAAATACAGTTCCCCATATTTTAAGTCTGCTGAACAGTCTTCAGTAGAAACCCAATTATAGTGAAATTAGCACAAAAGCATTATAAATTGATAAGAAGGTGGCAATGTTAAAATAAGAAAAAAGAAAGAAAAAGAGAAAAGAAAAGAAACGACTCATCAAAACAATATGTTATATTGATTTTTATTGATTTTTATAATATTTTTGGTTGAGGGAACAGAACGGAGCGGAGACAAGTGGTATCTACGTTTGTCAGACTTGTGTTTTCTCGAACCACCATACCAAAGTAATCTCTAAATAAACACGCGCATCACCATTAAATTACTTAGTTTTTATATTAGGCAACCTGACACTTCCTTCATCTTTACGATTCAGTTCTTTTCTAGAGTATCACTAACTCCCTCTCTATTTTGGGTATTTTAAAACTGAAACTATTCCTCTTCTTCAACACCTCCCTTCGTTATTATTCATTAGAATGTTAGAATTCCAACATCTAATTTGCTCAGGACCTTTATCTTTTTCTCCAAACCCATAAGCAACCCTGCCAGCACCATATAAAACAATTTTTTTAATATAATTAATATGTTATTTCAGCGAAGTTGTACTTACATATGTACATCATCAGTGATATTATTTTCTTTCACGTTCACTATTTTACAACGCCACTATCCCTTTTTTTAATTCGAAATTAATAGATTCCAAAATGGTATTTTTGTTTTGGGTAGTCCAGGCAGTTCAATCATTTCTATTAGTTTATTTTTTTTCTTAGCAGGTTTATTTTTTGAAAAAATTGCGGGTTTACATGTGGGATATCTAATAAGTCTAGTATAACAAATTGGGTTTTAGTAGAAACCATAGTAAAAGTACCTGCAAACATAAAAGTACTAGCGAACGTTAACTGTTAATTATGAATGTTAGATTAAATTAGGTCACATAAATCAGATAGGAAGAGAAACATTTTATTGTATCCCTGACTGTTGTAATGATACTAATGTTAACCAAAGGTGTTGTTTAGTATCGAAGACATCGTTAAAAAAGTAACTGAAATAATTGTTTGAATTAATAGAATTTACATTTTAGAGTGACATAATTTACGTTAGTAATAAGGAAAAGACGTCAAATAAAAATTGCCCTAACATTCGTAAATACGCAAATATTGATAACAAAAATCGAAATCTAGTTAGACATCGATAAGACAAGCTCAATTCCTATCAGGATTTGCTATACTAACTGTGGATTTGTAGATATCGCTTGTTCTTTTTATTCATAAGAACGTCAACACTTCAGTTTCTAGTGAGTAAACCATTAAAAAAAGGTGATAGTAAATGATTAAGGCAAAATATTTTGTAATTTATATATATTGTAATTATTGCGAAACAGAGGATTTAAGATTTTAGTTCAGTATAGCTTTCGTTTTATAAACGTTCTTTTCATAAAATCGAACTACAGATATCGATTTTAGCAATTAACTCTTATCAAAGAAGTAGAGAGTTTGAGGGTTAATTATAATGTTTCTCCTGTTCTATTAAAACTCTTTGGTTAGATAGAATAAACATTATATGAGATAATACTAGAATAGTAAGTTTATATTCCTAAAAAACAATTAGGGTTATACTTCAATACTTTACTCTGACAAAATCATGTTAACTGAAGTTATAGGCAGGGTCTTCACTCCCTAAAGACCGACGTCCCTCTACCTATGAATGTGTGTCATTCGTTATACGTCAGTACGACAGCCTTCATCGGAATTTTGGCCCCTTTAAACAGCATATTCATTTGGAGATTAAAAACCGGAATGAAGGTGGGGTCAGCAGTATCAAGTATGGCTTCAAACGCACTCAATTAAATGAAATGATTTTTCATCGAAGTTATGTTTCTAGGTTTTAATTCTATAGACTTTGGTTAAACATTCTCCCGCCCAATCCAGCTAAGCTATAATAAATCCTTGCTTATATTCTAAAGCAAGTAAGTAAAGTAAGTAAATGAAATATTTTCTAGAAAACAAACAGTTATACTATACAATGTGAAATATAATACAACGCTTCCTACTCAAGAAATAATGTTTTATTTAAAACAGCTTCAATAAAAAGGCACATTGTAGAAGAAAAAAACAGTTCTAGAATTCTAAAGGGTGTCTTTCATACAGCAAAGCCGACATGAGGAGAGACACGTTAAGTTGCACTACGCAATGTAAGAATTATTCAATACTATTTGTGAAATTAATAAGAGAAAAGATGTTTTTAAAGCTATTTAAAATAAAAAAATGACAAAAAAAAAACATACAGTATACACATAAGTTTTTTTTTATTGTTTGTTTGTTTTTATATTAATAAACACAACAAGAAATTCAACTGTATTAAAAAACACCAACAGCAATGTTACACATGTTTTTTCTATTCTAAATATTATTATAAAATTGATGTTATCCCAAGCAAAATTTCAATTTTGTCTTTATATTTGTAGATTTGCTTTTATACTTATAAATGAATTGTTTTGGACAAAACGATGACAAAATTAAAATTGCACATAGTATTTTCTATTCTAAATATTGCTATCAGATAAATATGATTTCAGGAAATAGTCTCTTAGGATAAATTTAAGTTTGTAAAGTTTGAGATTGTAAAAAGTGTTATCTTTTATTTGCCTTTGTAGGTAATTCCAGAAATTAATTGCAAAATTTATAAAGGCAAGATTACCAATATTTTTAGATCTGTATCTTTCAATAATTAGTACTAAAACTAGAGTGTCTTGTTGAAGCAATGAACCATTCAATGAACCAATCAATAAAAATATTTAGTAAACTTTTGTTGAGGCGCTTGTTGATAAAAAGACAAAATCAACATTCTTGTGTTCTTTCAGGTTATCAGGTAGCCTAATTACATTTGAGAAAAACCTTATCTACCACTTTCAATAGTGAATAATATCAACGGCATAGTTGATAACAATTACTTACATAGCTTAAATAAAACATTATAACATAAATAGAACAAAATTTATAATTTTTAGTTACATTTATTTGGTATGAGACCTAAATACAGATCCATAACCATAAACGAAAAATATATACACTAGATTCGTATGTCCTAACAATAAATGAAAACAAATAAAAACAATATATATGTACAAAGTTTTAATAAAATACAAATAATAATGTTTCTATATGCCAGGGTTGTTAAAGAAATTAATTTTTCTTTAAATATCTTTCTCTGAGTTTGGTTGATTGCCTCAAAAAATTTCCAAAAATTGCAGGTGTTTTGGCCAAAATAATTAGTCCCTACTGAAACTTTGTGAAATGAAAGATGATATTTCAGTATTATCCTGTGAAAACGTTAGATATCTGTATCACAAAATTGTTAAACAAAAGAAAACAAGAAGCTTTTGAGCTGTTTTACAAAGTTTGGACTTATTTTACTGTTGATCTGCTGAACCAAATAAGGAAATATTTACCAGCTAGACTGGTCTTCCACTGCTCTTACATTAATACATTAATATATTAATTCCAATATGTTTTTCACAAAATGATTTCACATGAGTAAGCCCCTTCTCTATTTCATACAAATCACAAGAGCTACATACTTGCTTTTGTAGGTTATTATTATTAGACCATTTACTTGTTATGTTTCGAAGTCTATGGCCAAAAACTCTCAACTTGCTGATGTTTTGTCTATTGTTAAAGTCTTTTATAATTAAATAGTTTTGTAATAAAAACTAACAAAAACAATACACCAATTCAACATGACACTATAAATAGAAATATTAACAATCCATACCCTAACCTATTCTGAGTCTTTTTTATAAAATTATTTTATAACAATAAACACACCATTAAGCATTTCTCTTGACAATTCGATGAACAAGTAAAATGGAAAAAGTTTAGGGGGGAAGTTAATTATGTTGCTAAATTGAACGATGTTGAATTGGTGTATTTTGTTTTTGAAACAAAGCGCATTGGAAACATAATTTATTTTAGCAGATTCATTAGACGTGGGGTCTAATGGGGTCTTCTTAGTTTCCGACTCCACTTTTTTTTTAAGATTTATTTATTTATCCAAGTTAATATTTATGTTTTAGCCTATGAAATTAAAAGTAAATCAACTTTGATTGAATAATATCATTATAAAGTTGTTAAAAATAATGCTAAAATAAATTATGCGATAACTTACAAGGTAACAAAAGAATTAATTTCTCACTTGATCCATTAAACGACAAATTCTTGCATAAAGTAGTGTTTTAAACCTTGAATTCATCTGGAATTAATGTAAAAGTTAATAACAGAATACTAATTAAATTTTCATATCTATCGACATTTTTGTTTATTAAGAGTAACAGCATTGTGTTTCATTCGTCCCAGCTGGAATAACAGAAACATCCTCTTGTAGAATAACAAAAAGTAAAACGAAGCAGCCGTGATAGATAACATAAGCAGTATAACATAGTCTTGCTCATATTCAGTTGATTGGCTGTAATATAGCAACAACGTTAAAGCAAATAGGAAATCTGCGATCAATGTGGCATTAAGAATGTATTTCCCTTCGTTGAACACACTAGGTAACTTACGTATTCGAAACCAGTTGAACGGTGCATGCCAAATATATAACGAATATAGCTATGATATGAACAACAAAATAATGGTTGTTATTGCAAAAAATGTTTTTTTCTTTGCTTTTTATCTGATATTGCAGTGTAACTTCAGGTGGCATGACAACTATCATTGTAAAGGATAAAACTGTTTCGTACATCACAAAAGCGATAATAATCAACGAATCTATTAATTTCGACCTTTAGTAAATCTTACATCAGCAGTAAAAATCTTTAGTAATTTAATCAATTTTGTTAGGAGTATTGATGCAACAACGCTAAATGTATATCCAAATATCATTGTTCGAGTATGGCATTTCATACTGCTCGGTCTTCCGACCATTAACAGAGGGAATGAAATAAAGAAGACAAAGAATACAACTATTTGTAACGTAGTCATTGTTTTGTTTGATGCTTTGATTTCTTTTGATAAAGAAAACTTTATAAATACGAGAAAAGTAATCAGTATCGTTATTATTGATACGATGGAAATTGAAATTGGAATATAAATAGTATAATTTTGCAACGATAAATATATTTCAGTGTACGAGTCGATACATTCGGTATTGTTAGCATTAGAACTAAAATACACTGGACATGGAACGCAACTTGTATTGGCATCGTTATTTGGTTGTATGAAGTCTTCTTTACATTTTTGACATATCCATTGCTTTTTGAAATTCCAGTCAGCATAACTTGTTTTTAATAAGTATTGCTCGTACGATGCATTGCATATTTTCATTTTACAACTAAACTCTTTTAATTCGTTAACTGCATATTCTACGGGATATATAATTACTTCTGATGACTATTAAATTATCATCATATGTTGGGATATAAGACAAATAGACATACCTTTCTATGTTATCTATGTCTGTGATTCCTAGCGAACTAGCCATTGATTCCTTTACATAATGTATCAGCTGAAACGTTGTATAGTTTACTACCTCTGGGTTATAAATAAAAATCGCATATCTCACATCTTCATCAAATTCAAACCTTAGAATTTTATCATCTGTTACATTCTTGTAAAATGTATTAATAATAAAGTCTGATTCTTTACGTGTAATGTGAAGTTCTAATGAGAAAGTTTGAGCGTATAAAAGTAAAATTTTCAAATCTTTAAAAACATTTTTTATTGTTTTATTAGGAAATGTTGAATTATATGGAAAAAACAGTTATTACGGTCTTCATTAAAGTAATCCCAGCTAAATCCGTAAGATATAATGTTTCTACCAGAAACTTTATTTTTCACCAAGTCGTCCATTAAATTTTGTTGATGTTCATCCTTTCCAATAACAATAATAGTAGTTTTGGTTTTATCTTTTAAAGCTATTGACCTGACGACTACGTGTTGTTTATTTTCAGTGTTAACCTTCTTTATCGAAAAACACGAGTTTGCTTCATTTGATAGGACTTCAATGACTCCGTTACATACTTGTACAAAATGTATTTCACCGGTCAAGCAAATAACAACCACATTATTTGAGCTATAAAACTTCGCAATATTACTGATATGCATAGCAGCAGTTGTGTCTAGCTTTGATGGAAAATAAAAAGGTACTAAATTGTTCTTGTTGTTAAAGACTTGGTGTTCAGAAAGCTGTGACACAATAGGAATATCTTCAAACGAAAAAAATTCTACCAACAATTTTGTCAGACTTGTAGAAATGTGAGTAAATATTAAATGATGTAAATAGTAAATATTGTAGCAACTCGAGTTGTTCTTCAGCTTGTTTCACCATCCAATAGATTATACTCTTCATCTAATAGCAATGACAATGCTACTTCTTTCATGAAGGTTTTGTCATCACACATTTCATAAGCAGTGTA
>JAYJMI010069215.1:0-11576 GCA_036873855.1 Sarsia tubulosa
AAAAGGTAGAAAAAATTCTAATGTGCCAAGGTATTTTCTCTGCCTTCCTTTAGAAAAATATCTTGGGAACGAGGTTGGTAAAGGTTAGCTCTCCTCTATAACCAAAGGTGATAAATATCTCATTCTAAAATGCATCCATAGGAATTTGATTTGAAAATCGGACTTCGTACGCGATATGTGGTAGCAACACTATGTACTGGTGTGTATTGTATTTCTTTTGAATTACTTTATTCCCTTAAAGTGTATACAAAGCTCGTTTTCAGTTTTCTAACTATATATTAACTTTAGTTAATATATGAAATAATTTTTTTGTCCTTATTTTGGCTCAACCTCGTTCCCAGAATAATTTTTCGCAAGAGTCCGAAGAAATTAAATTAAATACTGAGCAATCTTCTCTGAGCGAAAACTTACTCTGGGAACGAGGTTGATTTTTGCAATCACAAAATTATCATTTTAATTCAAAATTGAAATAATAAAACTGAATTTGCGGAAAAAATATGAAGAATATGAAGAAGTACTGATAAACCCTGATTGATATCAAATTAATTTTTAATGTAACCGATCTTTCTCTCTAGTTGCGTCAACATCAAGCCATAACGATTTTTAATTATACACCTATCGTGTGTTGTTTCCGAAAAGTCGATTAACTTGGATGCGACATAGACACCATAGAGCCACATTAAATATGCTTGGCAGATGACAGTACACATTTAAAAGTGATGATTAGATTCATTAAATTTCTCCGAATACTATGTGACATATTTGAAAATCTCAAGGTTAAATTGTGGTAGTAATTGATAATTATAGGTAGAAAATATTTCGTTAAGTATATTCATTAAAAACGCTAACGTCATTTAATAAAAAGTATATATATTTAACGAAAGATAAACTAATCAAACATAATGGTTTTGGTTCACGAGAAGGTTTTCGTGTTGACAGTAGCGTGAGATTGGTTTCATCGGTTCAAATATATTGATACTAAACTGTTATTAATATTCCTGTTTTTTGGATTTTTCAATGTCCGGTTTAATCAACATATAATAGAAAGAAGAGTTTGTTTTGATGTAAAGAACTATAGCTGGTTGAAGAAGATTAGCATAGAGAATTTAAGCTACCTTCAAGGTAAATATAACTTAATTTTTTCGAATACTAGATGGTTGGTCATATATTATAAGGTAAGTTATTAACTTGAGTACTATGACTAATTATATACAATGTATCATGTATATTTTTGATAAACTGATTATGGGATAAATGGTCAATAAATGGATCAAGGTCGTTTATTACTTCTTACTAGAACTAAATTAGTATCATTACCAATATATTTTTACAGCTACAAGCAGGGTCATAATATTTTAGAAAAATAAAGTCATTTCAGCGAAAATCGCATTTTCAGAAAGCAATTTAATAGCTAATTTCTAAGGTTTTTAACCTTTGATTGAAAAATCTAAAATTCTAAGGTGGAAACTGGGCACTAGGCTCCTGTTCAACATGGTTACGGCTTATTCACTTGATTCCTAGATTCTTAAGGTCCTTGACCGATCCAATCATTTTCACTTTTAAGAATGATTAAATCGTTTAAACGCTTGTAGTGAAATCGAAAAATTGTTAAAATAAGAAAATGTCCACACATTTTGTGACCATGATTGTAGACGCAAGGTACGAAACGCTGCCTGGACTAGTAGCTTTACAAATACTCAGAAACTTTATGTAAGGTACGTATTGTCTTAAATAACTAAACCTATGGATGTCAAAATACTTCTTGTAAATCAAGCCCACCAGCTTTCTACCAAACTCCATAAATGTATGGTACTACTGTACTGTAATGAACTACTGTAATCGCGAGCAATATCTTTGATAAAGTTCCATTGAATTACTGGATGATCTATAACTAAAAGAGTCATAGACAATAATAAATCCATGTTAATTTCATCTAATTCCTTAACACAACGTTGTTTTAATTGTGTCATCTGTAAACATCAATTACCCAATTAGCATTGCTCATTTGATAGCGAGTAAAATATATTGGAGGTGATTTATTAGCGTGTAAGTACAGTATTGCACTTTTATTGGCGAGTAAATTAAATAGAAACATTTCATTTCGATCATACTTACACTAAATGCGAAAGCAGCCAACAAAGGTGTCCTAAGAAATAGGTGTTCTAAGCACTTTCGCTCCTTTGACAACCTTTGTGTTCTAAGATGTTTCCGAAATAGGCCTCCTTTGAAATATTAGGTATTCTACGAAACGAAACAGAGGTTTATATGAAAAGAAATATGTTCTAGAAAATTTTATACTTGCTTTGGAATACTAGATGTTCTAGGAGCTAAATAAGTTGTTACTTTTGAAATAGATAAAGTCTTAGAACACCTATTTTAGTGAGACTCTGCCAAAATAAGAAGCTCCTTTGAAACGACATCTGTTATAAAGGCGACCTTTTGCTACCTTAAAAATAGAACTGTTCTGCATTTTATATTTTCACTGCCTTTGAAAATGATCTGTTCTAGAACAGTTGTTAAAGCCTCCCATGAAGGAACACCTATTTTGAAGAAATGCGTCGTTGGCTGCTTCTATAAATGTACTTGGGTTTATACTTAAAGTATAAGTTAATCTTAGTATAAGATTTGAAGCATACCGTAATATTGGAAAAAAAATCTGTAATTCTAAAAGACTTCTTGTTTGTTATTTTACATTTCATATTAGCAACTGTTGTTAACTCCTACTCTAGGAAAAAATGAATGATATAAAATGGTTGATAATTCTTAATTTCCTATTTGTTAATAACTTCCGTTACCCTGCGTATGATATCATGAAATGAATGGAAGCGGATAATCAAAGTTTATCATGCACTACAAAAAGATTTTATGATCAAATAAAAACAGTCCACCTCACAAATTTGTTTACGTTACGTTCGAAATCCAGTCAGCTAAAATGAACAGAGATCTATTGCAGTCACTTTTATAAAGTTGTTATTTGATTTTTTGTTAGTTTATAAGTTTGTTTCGTGACTTTTAACTTGTACATACTGTGGGTTTACAACCGAAACATTGAAAGCAACTTATCAAACTTAAAGGTAGCTAGAAAATTTGTTTTCTACAAGATTAGAAAACACAGTTTATATAGATTAGATGATAAATAAAGTGATCTGTTTCTAACTGACAAGTCATACTATGTTATGTATATAAACAATGACTTGTTGAAATATATTAGCGATGAAAAAAGACGTGTGAAAACCATAGATGAACCTTTCTTTAGTTCATCTCTAAGTTCGTAATTTAGACGCCTTATTCACATGGCTGTGTTTGAAAAGAATTATGTTAAAGCTCCTTGATCAGGGTAGACAAAGTAAACAATGAATAAATCTTTCGCTAGAATCACTTTTGTGAAGATTGTAATTCACTTCATCCGTACTGACTTATCTTTTGATGTATATTTCCGAAAGAGTTTAATTCCAATATATTAACTTCTTAAATTTGTACATGAAATATTATTTGAGAAAGTTTCCTCGTTATGTTTTAGGTTAAATGTTATAGATGACCAAACGATACACAACATATTTACAATGGTTTATGTTTTAAAATTAGTGTTGACATTTTTTCTTTGTCGTATGTCATCATCGTATGATGAGAATAACAACATCGAAGGTTATGCACACAAACAAGAAGTATATTTGAAAAGGTTACAACTACATGATCGAAAGTTTCGTGATAATTTAGAGTTGACTAGAATAGATGATGCGAGGCGTCGTAACGCAACCTGCATGGGTGAGTAACTTTTTTATTCTTATATTTTTAAGGTAAATATACTTCTGAAATTTCATTACTGCCTATATTCTTACTATACTTCGAAATGTAAATTGGTTGCATCTCTGACTGTACTAAATTGTTATGTCTCTGCCTTTAGTAACAAAAATAACAACAAAGAACACACACCCTATATGCGAATCTCACAAATGTGTTTAAATAAATACAGAATGTGATCCATTACAATGTTTAAATCTTTTATGTTTATTTTTTTACTTTTTATTTTATTCATGCGTAGACGGATCCGATGCAAAATATTACATAAGTCGTCAGCCGCTATCATCGAATTGGGTTATTCACCTGCAAGGGGGAGGGAGTTGTATAACTTTTGATGATTGTCAACTGCGTTCCAAGGGATCGTTAGGGTCGTCGGTCCCCTTAAATCAAAAGGTGACCGGTGAATGGATGTTGTCAGATGATCCGTCGATCAATCCAACATTTTATCACTGGAATAAAGTGTTTATACCATACTGTAGGTAAGAACAAAAACCTTTTTGAATTGGTGATTTAATCTGTGTGTTATTTTCTTAGTTTAAACGTAAATTTAACATTTTTGTGTAACGTGGCAAAACACGGGTTTTAGATATCTTACCAGAAAGCAGTGAAAAGATTTCTTCAATTATTTTCTCAAAATTGTAGAAGCTCATGTTTGTTTACGAAAAATCTGAAAACTGTTATCCAATCTTTTTGTTATAGGAAAACATTAACACTATATAAGGATCAATAAAGAACATTTATTGTCTTTACCGGTTGCGATCATCTTTTCGTTAACAGATCTGTTGTTTTGTTTTTCTAGCGGTGATGTTTTCGTTGGTAGAAAACTTAAAAAGCATCACCCCTACCGTATGCCAATGTTGGGCCATTATATCGTAGTTTCTGTTATTGAAGATTTGAAAAAAATTTATAAAATAAACTCAAAACGCTCAAAGGTAACCACTTAGTTTTATGTAGATGAATACACTCCTTTTAGTTATTTTTTTGGAAAAGATTTATCAGTCAAACAAGTCATATACAAAAAAACGATTAGCGTCGGATTTTAGATACAGCAGATACTATAATGTAGACTATATGTATTCGTTTCTTAAAATATGATGTTTTACTTATCAAATAAAACCCGTATATTACGACCTTCGACTATGTTTTAAATAGCGACATTTTTCAAGTCTAACTATAACGCAATTCAGATTATTAAATTATAAATAGGCTAAGTTTTATCTACGTAGTTCCTACAATTTTATTCAATTACCCTTAAGTACACTAATATCCTCAGTAATATATTTTGACACATCAGCTTATGCTGTTATTAATATCAAATAGTAATATTAGTAAGAATATAGATAACATCTAGTTTCTCAGTAGAATAAACATGCTGCAGGCGGCGACATAAAGTTGCTGTAGAAAAGTTCGATATTTTTACATCGTATTTAGATTTCAATTAAAAAAGTACCTGTCACTTGTAATTGATTGATTGAATCAATTAATAATTATCATTGTTAATTAGATATAATGAGCTTGTTAATTAAACAATTAATTAAACAATTAGATATTATTCGGAGGAACATCGGCTGGAGGGATTGGGGTGTTGGCGAATATCGATCACGTGGCAAAACTGACCAATCCTGCGAAGGTAAGTTGCTTTCGTGTTACAAATATCAAATATAATTCATAAACCTTCTCCTTAATTTGCTTATTTGCATTAGTAGCCTGTGCTACATCTATAAAATTTTGAACTTTGATTTGAAAACGAAAACTGACAAAAAGTACCAAGTGCATAAGAGTCTCTCTTCGTCTCTTCTATGATCGTCTCTTATAATGGAGTTGTGTGCAGTTTTGTTAAACTGAAACTGTGTTAGAAATGTTTACTAATTGTTTTTGATTCATGCTTATTTTCGTCAAACTACCAACGTTATATTTTATATACATCTATCGATCTAAATGACTCAAACAAAGATTTTTCACAGCACCGATTTTCCGTCTGCTGTAGTTTAAATAAATAAAGTTTTTAAATAAGTCTGCCTATCAAATTAAGCCAGGCTTAGTTAAGCTTATCTCTTTAAGAGGGATAAACCTAATGAATAAGGAAGAAAGCAAATAGACATAAACTAAAGGATATCCAAGATTATACCAACTTGTTCCGGATCGACTTTGTCTTAAGATACCGCCTCCTTTGTTGCATGCGTAAATATCGACTTTATTGCCTATTGGTATCATTAATAATTACTATTAATCAATCGGCTGTTAATAGCTCATTACTTATAGTTGATTAATGATTACTTTAAAGGAAGAAACTTTCGCGGGAAGAAACCGCGGTTTCGAAACCGAAACCGCGGTTTCGCGGTTTTTTGGCTTTTCCGCGAAAGTTAATTCCGCGAGATATCCTAAAACCAGTCATCCGCGAAAGTTTATTTCCGCGAAATACAAAAATATCGCGTTCACCGCGAACCGCGAAAGTTTCTTCCTTTAAAGTAAATAGTACAGATAATATAGTGAAAAAGTTCACAGGGAAGTTCTTATTGCTTTAGTGGTACATTTTTAAAAAGTTTATTTCCGCGAAAGAACTTCTTAATATTACTCAGTATAATGCCGATGTTAATTCTTTTCAGCTGAATCGCAAAAGTTAATTCCCTAAATATTGCGTTTTTTTCTTCCCGTTACTTTCTTCCCATAAATATATGCTCGAAATCATATAGAAATAGGATAATATTCGAAAAACTAAACGATTCGATATTTGATATTTTAGCTATAATTGTTTTTACGCCATATTAGATAAGTCCTATTTTGCTATTTATTTTCGCCATTTTCTCACTATTTAGCTAACCAACTTTTATCTTTAGGTTCAAGGCTACAACGATGGAGGATGGTTTACCTTGTATCCAACATTTGGTGAAACTGCACATCAAACCTCGAAGATGGAGTACACATTACCGAAATTCTTTGGGACATTGACAGAGGTATATATTTATAGAAGGTATAGGTATATATAGGTATTTAAAATTTCAATTTTGGTATCTTGAGCAAGAATCACAAGTTGCTTTAGAATTATGTCAATAAATGAAAGTAAGGCGACCGTTTACCATTAACTTGTATACTTTAAAGGAAGAAAGTTTCGCGGGAATAAATTTTCGTAATATTTAATATTACTGTAAAAATCTGTAATATTTAGCATGTTCTAATATTCTTGGTTCGACTTTATACTAATTCGAATATATGATTGATGAAAAAAAATACTCACAGAAATTGTTGCGACCGACCGACCGACTAAACACTAAATGCTTTTATTTCAGTTCTTTGATCAAAAATGGGATGGATTCGTCGATGACAGTTGTCGGATAAATATGTCGTCGCCTGCTGCTTGTTTATACGGTGAAGTCGGTAAGAAAGTCAAAAGCTATTATTCAATTAACCTGAGTACCGCTTCTACGCAACCGCACTCCCGGAGATATGCCTATGTTTAAACTACTTTGCGCGACAAAAATAATGCTGAAAGAAAACCACCCTATATAGACTACAGAACGACTTTCTTTTAGTCGCACGGTAACAGTTAAAGCTTAAAACATTACAACTACATTACAAATAAACTCGTTAAATAATTTGCAGGTAAAGGAAAAAAAAAGTATTTCGAATTAAGGTTTTGAAGAACCATTTACCACGGAGCTTAGTTTTTTTATAAATAATGATTTACATACTCGGATTTCCACTCAAAATTTAAGCTTAATTAAATTTAAAAATTTTCGCTATATGAATATAGTTTTTTTAATAATTTTAAGCATATTAAAGCCTGAACTAGTCTATGGAGGTAAAAGACTTTTTTCATTGACAAGTAACTTGTGTTCTCGTTATCAAAAAGTAATCAAACTTTGAGACTAGGATTTATTTCGACTAGGATTTCGAAAATCTGATTATCTTCTTAAAAGTTAAACTAAAGAGGTGTATTTTGTGAATTCTTTTTAAATACAAAACGAAAGAAGTCGAGTAATCTATTAGGAAAAAAGTATAATAGGTTTTGCTATGTTTCTTAGCTCTAAATTCATATATTTCATCTTTAGCAATTTCATACATTAAAAGTCCTATGTTTGTGATGTCATTTCTTTGGGACACTTACCAGTTAACTAAAATGATGCTGGATCAAAACGAGGCTATACAACTCCCGCCAAATACTAATGAAGAAATCAACTTCTTGATGAAGTTTGGGAACCACTCGCATCGATCTATGAAAAGAGTAAGTACTAAGTTCTACATGAATTTTACAAAATAGCTGAAAGTTTGTCTAATTAATTATTTGTATTTTTAGAGTATAATCGCGTCGATATATTTTTTTGTTTGTTTTTAGATACGTCATCATAAACGACATGGTGTATTTGCTCCTGCTTGTTATTCTCACACGTTCTTCACAAGTTGCATAGATGGCATCTTGTGTGGTTTTCCTAAAGATATTGTCTACTCGAATAAAGGTAACTCGTTGTTTTACTCGAACAAAAGTAATTTAACCAATGTAAACTCGAAAAAAAGGTAAAACTACAAATTGTCAAAAAAAAAATAGCGAAACAAACCCCCATTTCAATGTTGCAAAAGATTTTTTGAAGTTTTGGCTCTCTCTACGACATTTAGTATAGTCGTTAAAGTAAAATGCTGGGCCAAACCGGGAAAAAATTATGACAAAGCTGACACTTCGTTAGATGGTTCAAATTGATGTATAGTATCACCAAAAAAAAATGCGCCATGGTTTCCACTTGCACAATTTTTTTTTTGGGCCATTTACTACGGGGGACTGCACCTTTTTCACCTAGCAAAAAAAACGTCAAAATAAAACTGTTTTTGAGCTAAAACCACCTACACCATTATAAAGCTCTTGCAAAACTATATAAAAGACACTCAAACGAGTTGTATCGATTTCTGTATGGTTTCGGAGTAAATTAAGGTCAAAGTTGAAAAAATATGGGATTTTAGGCAAAAAAATAGGATGAAACTGTAAAATTTCATGCATTTGACCTTAGTTTTCTCCAAAACCACATAGAAATCGATACAACTCGTTTAAGTGTCTTTTATATAGTTTTGCAAGAGCTTTCTAATGGTGTAAGTGGTTTTAGCTCAATTACAGTTTTATTTTGACGTTTTTTTTGGTAGGTGAAAAAGATACAGTCCCCGTAGTAAATGGCCCAAAAATTTTTTTGTGCATTTGGAAACCATGGCGCATTTTTTTTGGTGATACTATACATCAATTTGGACCATCTGACGAAGTGTCAGCTTTGTCATAATTTTTTCCCGGTAAATATCGTCAACGACCATACTAATTGAATAAGGGGGGAAGAGGATGAAAAACATATATTTTTGCATTGTCCTACTATAATTTTTGAATGGTTGTAGCAAACAATAGCTGATTTCAATTTAAAAATTGTTTACTAGTAATTGCTTTACATTTTCTTTCCATGTCACGAAAAGTATGATAATTTGGTGATAAGTATTTTGATAAGTTTTATATACGAAGTTTTCTGCACGGAATCTTAAATATCTCAAATTGTGTTAATAGCACTTCATTTCTTGATCACGAAATTTAGTAATAAACAATATTTCTTGTGATAATAACAAAATTTTAATTTTATTTTCAGGTAAATCTGCCTATGGAGCTTTATCCGACTGGTTCCGTACTGGCGGTCGCAAAGGCTCATATATAGATGAGATGGGAAATTACCCAACATGCAATCCAAGCTGCTGTTCGAGACATTGTAGTAAATGCAGCATGTACAAACATAAGAAAGGTAGAACAAAAGTAATCGAACATCAAACACCAGATGAGAAGATTAGACATTTTAATGAAGTAGATAATGAAGTAGATAATGAAGTAGATACAAAACAAAAGCCAAGAGAGTCGAAGCAAAAGTTTATCTATTACTCAAAAGCTTCTAGGCTGTACTCGCATGTTGTTGTAACTACGTTATTTTTTGTAACAAACTTTCTAATGGTTGTAAAATGAAGCATTTCTGTCAGTGAGATCTTTGTAAGAGACTGGGGAAAGTGGTAGAAAGAAGAATGGGTAGTGAAAACAACCTCTGATTGGTAGACTTTTGAACTTTGCATAACATAGATCGTTGATAATAACGTAAATCTTCATGACGAACAAGTTTTATTGTATCGAATCTAGAAGACATCGATTGGAGACTGAAACATTCCAGAAATTGTACGTATATAAAATATACTTATATTATAAAGAAAGTATACTTGAACTTATTTGGTTATTGCAAATGTTCGCTGGCTACTAAATATTTCCCATAATTATTGCGATTATTCGTTGGCTGCTAAATATTACCTAATAACATTTATACTCTAATAACATATAACAGTTTTGTAGAAGATATAATAAGGATTATAAATTAGTTATAAATTTTTGTACATAAAACATATTTAGTTTAGAATTATTATATTTATTTGTACATATCTATATCTATATATAAAAGTTTACAAAACTATTTTATTTTACTTTATTTTACTTTAGCATTTGTTTAATACTGTTCTGTATTTTACCTTTTCATTTTTTCAAACTGTTCTGTAGCATTTGCAGCACATTCGTTGAATACGTTCAATACATCAATGCAGACTTGTAAATTCGTTTGATTCTCACTAATACATTTGTTGTAAGATTTGAATTGTTTACCATAGTTTGCGTTGATAAACTTGATAATGGGACTGTAACGAAAAGAAGAAAATGTTTTGCAATGTCTAAAGTTCCAAGTTATAGGATGGTAACATCATCGGTAGGTGTGTTAGCAATTAATTGTACAACAAGAAAGATTGACTCCTGGTAATTATTATGGAATTAACTAGAAATGAAGATGAACAGATCCCTATTTTTCGTTAAAATTAGCATCGCTTTCTCAGAATAAGAATTATCAAAAAAAAATGGAAGTCTCATTTTTACAATTTATTATGTTCTAACTTCAAGCAGAAGAAGAAGGATTGACTGCTGGACTACTCACAGTTATCATTTTTGTCACATGGAACTGTATCATTTGATTAAAGCAACACAGTCAGCCTATGCACAACGGTAAAATGTAAACAAAAATTTGAAAAAAATATGCTCAACTCATCGAGCTAAAAAGTTTTATGCCTCCTGAAACTCCTCATGTTCATTCATTAGTTTTACCGCTGTACATAGGCTGACTGTGTCGCTTGAAGGGAAGGTAAATAGACAGAGATTTCTTGATAAAAAGCGATACTAATAATATAAAACAATAACCCAGAATTATCCTATATTAATCTGCACTATAACAAGGAATGGATTACCAGGTAATCCCGGTATAATTTTTTTTAAATTTTTTTTAAAAAAGATGTCAATATAAGAATTCTTAAATTTGACCTTTAAATCCTGTTTCCACGGAAACAAGAATTTTTCTAAAAAATATGGTTATGTATGGTTGCCCATTTGTTGCAATATTCAACGAATGATATTTTTATTCAACGATTCATTTGAATATATTCAACGAATGATATATTTTTTCAAGTTTAATTTGCCGAACCAGGTCATCTGGTCCTTAAATTGTTTCAAAATTTTTTTTCCAAAAAATTATTTTTTCAAGAATTTATTATATAATGTATTTTCCAAAGTATAGTATAGTTTGAATCATGCGAAATAAATTCTAAAGACGTGTTTGAAAAAACCTTCGTATAAAAGGTTTAAAGAGCAAAAAACTTGTCATAACTCGTAAGAGACATACAATCCAGAACAAAAGTAATAGATAAAAAATCTAAACTTGTTTAGACTACAGTATTTAGTGTTT
>JAYJMI010069326.1:0-11576 GCA_036873855.1 Sarsia tubulosa
ATTTTTCAAATGCTGCTATAAAGATGTAATTTTTTCATTTTTGTCAATGAAAGAGCTGATAATTAGCTATAGCTATACATTTGCATTGTTTTACAATATTGCTCATTTTCTGCATGATAGTGCATCATCAGGTAACATTTCGCTAAAAAATCTGCTTGATGTAGCATTACCGGGGGTCCAGTGGCAATATATCCCTTGTTTTTGTTTATTTCATCAAGCAAAGTTATCTGAAGATATGCTGACGTTAGCAAATACATGATTTATAAAAGTTTCTACTCTTCTTTTTAATCACAATATGTTTGTTAGTAACTGTGCAAAGTTTTTTGCTTTGTTCATGATTTAAAGTATCAATGGTGCTTATTGATCTTTCTACTGTACAATCAACTGCTCTTTCGATTTTTTTTATTTTCGAATGACTTTCAAAAAGAAAAGTTCATTTCTAGTTTTATAGGGTAAATCAAGCATATGATATACAAAAACTAATAATGTTTATATTGAAGTATGTATTGTTTTTAGGATCATCATCAAACCGATTATGTTTTGCCTTGGACATGATGTGTCGAACAATTGCTGATTGGCGAAAATTTGCAAATGTATTAGGTCTAGGTGTCAATTTGATTAGAGATCTTGAAGAGAATGTGAAATATAATGACATACATGAAAAGATAAACAAATGTATTGTTGAAAAGACAGAAACATCAGTAGACGCGGACCCTGATTGGTTTTATTGGAGGAATATACTTCTTCGCATTGATGAAGGATTATTGGTTGATGATATTGAAATAAAATATCCTTGCCTTCTTTCCGATGATCGCATTGATTTAAGTAGCACAGGTAAGATATTTTGCTTTCTCAAAATTTATCAAAATTTATATTACTATGTTTACGTGTACTGTTTCACTATACGTGTACTTTTCCTGTATAAAACTTCCTGATTTCTAATTTTTTTTAAAAAAATTTGTAAAGTTAGTTCTGCACTAAAAGAAACTTTTTCTAATTTTTTTTATCTAAAAGTGTAAACAAATAATTCTTTCACAAAATTTAATCTATGACAGTATTCGAAAAACGACCACCGCGAAAATATGTGAAAAAAATATTGAAGTAATGTGTTCGAAGATTAGCCCTCCACAATTGCTGAAAAAGGTGTTTCCTATCAAAGGTTTTCTGAATATTGTAGATTTTAGTGGCTTTAAGTATAGAAACATTGACCATATATACTAAAAATTATTAAAATCAACGATTTTTAAGTCATAAAAGTTGATTTAAAAAAAATATTTTTTACGATCTTACTGAATTGATGGGTATATTGGTATTAAGGATTTTTTTTATGAAATCAAACAAAAAATCAAAGTGATAAAAATGTTGATCACTTTTAAATATTTTCTTAAAATCTGTCCCCGAGATGTGCTTAGTTCCTCCAAAAATACATTAAACATCATGAATAATGTTTCTTTAACTAGTGCAACATATAGGGATTGCAATTATACAAAAAAAATAATGTTGTTTTCAAATCTTTGATGTTAATTTTCTTTTTCTATGATTTTGGTTCTTTGAAATAGAGCGTTGGGAAAAACGGTGTTGGCTGCCGCTAAAAATATTTAGAAAGCATGTAATGCAGAGATTTTGTTAATTTCTATCAAGCAAAAAAGATTCTAAAAGAAAAAATTTGATCCAAAAAAAAATTTCTTTTTAAGCTTAATCAAAGAAAGCACATTTTAAGAACACTCTCAGTTTAAGATTTCAGCCATTTCAGTTTAGGGTTTTTAATACACTGCAAGATTTCGACATAAAATAGCCGGTAACAGTTGGAGTATATCTTAACTTTTCGTTAATAACTAATATGGTAGTTTTCGAGACGACGAAAAGAAATACTCAAAGATCGAGAAACGAATAACTCTAAAAAAAGAAAGTTTTCTGTTTTTCCTAATATGGTAGTTTTTGAGACGCCGAGAAGAAATAAACAAAGAAACGGAATATTTCGAAAAAACGGAACGTTTCGAAAAAAACGAAAAATCTCGAAAGTTTTTTATTTTCTTAAAGATGATAGCATTCGAACCTTATAACTAATATAAAGTTTGAATTAGAGGAATTAAAGGAATATTGCTTGGTCATAAAACGAATATACATCGAACACGGAGTAACAAAATAGATTTCATACAGCAAATCGAAAATATAATTAGAGATTAAAAACATAACATCACATCACATCTACTCCACCTTTCTACTAATAAATATACCGAAGTTCTAACACACTAGCAGTATTAGGCTTTTGTATTATAAGTACTATTTAGCTTCTTTTAGATCTGTGTGTCATGTTCTACTTCTCACTTTTTATAACATATTTTTGTCGTTTCTATTATACAAATATATATACAAATATATACTGAAGGTAAAAATATCCTTTTTAAAGAAAGTTCTCGACTTGTATAACAAATTCTTGAATTTCCAATTTCCATTTTCTTTTGCTATGTTTGCGTAATTTAGCCTGATCTAATGTCAAGTTTTTACGAGGTAGAGGAAACCTTGTTTCCTAAAGGTGCCATACTTAATTTAGAGAATGTCTCAAGACAAACCCTCCCCAACTCATTATTAAATTTTCTCACAGCTTTACTGCAAACTTTTTAGAGCTCAGTAAATTCAAAATCGAGATATAAATCGAGATGTCCGTTAACATCAAAATTCTTACTTTATCACAGTTTTTCTACGACTAAGAAAGACCAAGACTAATTTTTACAATTTTATCTCGAAAACACATTCTATTCCGTAAATTATTATTTGCTGTTTCGACTATAATTTACAAAAATATAATAAATTACAAAAATACTCCATTTATGAAAAATAAAGTCAAAATTCAAAGACTAAGCTTAGTATAATTATGGTACAAACAACGCTACGGCGGTCTATGCCTCGAAAACTTTTTTTTGGTCAGATATATCGAACCCTGGATGATGTCATAATTTTGCAATTAAAAGGTATACTCCAAAGGGGGTCCTATAAACTCAGCTCCGTTCGTTCGTTCGTCTGCTCGTTCTTTCGTCCAAAACACGTTTTTCTCAGATTCCCTTCATTAGTTTTTTCAATTTTTTTGCATGAAGTTACAAGGTCATAAATTAACAAAAGTGACGAATGATTATATTGCATTTTAGTGAATGGAGAATCTATTGCGTTATTGACATGTTTTTACAATCCTGCTCATGTTCTGCATAATAAATCCAAAAAGTCAATTATAAATGGCGTTTAATTAAAAGTTATGGTTTTATTTGCTGGGACTCGACTGGCATTTTATGTCTTGTTTTATAATACACACTGTTTAAGAAAGACTGATCTATTTGTAAGTGATCAACTCAAACGAAGGTTCACTTTAAAGAATTGGAAATAAGATTACAGGAAGGTTACTTTACTGATGATCAGCAATCAATACTTATTTTGTAGGTAGAGGGCTTCTCTGTGTTGGGAGTAGCAATCCTATTTATAACTTTAGTTAAATACCATCATAGATTCTTGTGGGTTTCGCTTATATCACCGGTTCTATTATAAATAGCTCTTGAAAGTTGGTGTTCTCAAACAACTTTGTTTCTGCTGTCCTAATCACATGTCCTAATTGTCTAAGCAGTTGCCCCTGATAGACTGCTATTCTCAAGATTGTGAGAAATATTGTATGCTTAAGTCCTCAGTGTATTTCCTCCCACTCAGAGTACTAAATTTTGAAAAGGCAGACAACATGTTATTTAGAGACAATTTTTCTAGCTCTAATTTTCTTTCTTTAAAAAGTTGTTTAAAATTATTATTAAATGTTATTATTTACTTTGCTTGACAATCATGTTTTTCTACTGCAGAATGAACTCCATTACTTTAGTTTGTTGTTTTTACCTATTTGAATTCTTCACTAATATTGGAAAATGCATTACATGACTACTAATATGTCATTTTAGCCCATCTCACTCTGTTATTTCCTGGTCAGAAAATTGTAAATGTTTTATTTCATAACATGTTGCACTTTATCAAAAATATAAATTTGATTATTTCAATTCAATTAAAAACATATGAACAAGACAATTAAGTTACTTTTACCAAAAAATACTAAAAATAACTGTCTTTTTCAAAAATATTTGTTTTACCTAACAATATATTAGGTAATAAAAATACCTAATAATAATACAGTGAAATTACTCAACCTGATTTTGAAGTTTATAAATAGGATATGTAACAAAAGTTGACTCAATGATATACAAAAACCACTAGCATTTACAATTCTTAAATTTAAAATATTTTGATCAATTTTAATGTGTTATATTTGATATTTTTAGTGCACAAAGCATTTGATGATTTTGGTATCATTGCCCATGACGCAAACAGAAAAGAACTTTTTGAGAAACTAGCTACAAAACCAAAAGAAAGAATTGAAATTTGTATTGGCGGTGGAGCAAAAAAAATGTACGCTATAAGAAAGATGCAAGATATGGCTAATATACAAGACAATTACTTTAAGAAATACAACATTTTAGAAAAGATTAAAATATACGACTTTTCAAGGAATAGTAATGAATGCAAGATATTGCAAACTATGTACGCTTGGTTACAGAAAAACAACGATGCTGGTTTTGCCATCAAGGGGTACGATGTCAAACAGCATGTTGAGAGGGTTTCTGAAAGTTATTATAATGAAACTCCATATAATGATTCTTATATCCTAACATACTCAGATAAAAACAATGTTATCTTTTATGTTGATACTGCTCCAACAGATGTAAAAAAATCTATGAGAGATAACCGTTTAAATATAAGACATCTTCGTACTTCCAATCAATGTCTAAATGGAACTCCATATAATTACTTACCAATAACGTTGTTAACTGATCCAAATGTGATCCAAGAAGTACAATGTAAAACATGTATTGATTTACAACTAGTAGTAACAGCTAAAACTTTCAGTGATCCAAAGTTATTTGACAAATGGTGGGAACAAATTTCAACTGAAGTGAAAGACATAGCTGATGAACAGAAAGAAAAACAAGATATATCAAACGATTTGCTTAAAAGTATTATTGGTTTTATGGCTATTGCTCCGTTTGATTTACCTAATTTTACTAATTCTCCTGACAAACAAATCCAAGAAGCACAAAGTTTAATTATGCTGACACCAGAACAGCAAGAAGTTATTTATTCGAAAAAAAAACGAAAAATAATTAAAGGATCGTATGGTACTGGTAAAACAGTGACAGCTCATCAACTTATCAAACGTGTTGTATCTAATTTAAATGATTTGGAATTTGTGTATTATGTATATCATGAAGCTAGCGGTGCATATGTCGAAGAAATGAATAAACTCATGAAAAGTTTTAAAAAACAAAATGTGATAGCATGCACAATTTCTGATTTAATTGGTGAAAATAAATCATTATCGTCAATACTTCATTATTTGTCGCAGACACATGAAGGTCACACAGTGCATGTATTTATAGAGGAATTCAATGGTGAAGTCTTAGACGAAGAAGAAGTAAACAGAATTAAATTTATGTTACAAAAAGAATTCTTTAAAAGCTCAAATATAGTACTCGTTTGCCAATCAATGGAAAGTAATAGATACGAAGTCCGAAAAAAAACTTGTTTTTATTATAAGAAATATCAATTTGAAAAACTTTTAGAGCAAGCAGACTTCAAGATATTTGAATTATCATTTTTACTAAGGTCATCTCAACAAATTAATGATATGGTCGATGCTGCATTACCAATATTAAGCAAAGCAGTAATGGAATATATTGTACCCAAAGGTGAGGTAAATCCACGTATTAAAGCAACCATACCAGCAACAACCTCTTATAGCAAAACCAGTTTAGATAAAAAACTCTCAATCGATGAGTTAGATCAACCCAAGCAGATCAAATGTTCAGTAACTACAGAACAGTTGGATGAAACATTTGCTAACCTAGATAATGCGAACAATGTTTCGTATAATGTAAACAACAAAGATACTTATCCTGGTGTTGAGGATTATGAAAAACAAAATGTCAAAATATTGGATGGCAAACAACCTGCTGTAACCATAAGTGATACAGATAAACTCTTAAAACATTTAACAATACATTCTAATAAATATAAGTCAAAAACAAAACTTTTCAGTAGCTACAATTTTATTGGAGAAAGAAATAAAGGTCATACTGTCAATGGCAAAATACCTATGGTGTATTACCCATTTAGCCAAGAAAGAAAAGGTTTTCTTTTCAAGATGTCTAAAAAATTTAAGAAAATGTCCAAAAATGAAAATACAAGTTACATTCAACAAATATTTTGTCTTTCTAAAGTATTAAAGAAAATCGAACTCAACAAAAACAAAGATAAGCAAATCATAATATGTTTGAACGCTGATTCGAAACGTATGATAAAGGATGCGTTAGAGGTAAACAACACTACATGGACTCAAGATCTTAGATTGCTATCAACAACAGAAGTTCGTGTCCTCTTGACTGATTATACTTCAGTACGAGGATGCGAGTTTTTAAATGTTATATTTGTATGCCCAATTGATGAAGGATATTTAAAGCAAAACCTGATTGATTCTTTAAGCCGCGGTGTTCTACACATAAGATTAATTCTTTTTAATAAAAGAGTCCCAGATAAAACCCTTGTTGCAATATTAGATGAATGGAAAAGTAAAGATTTAGTGGATATAGATGATGAAAACTATTTAAAGAATGCTACAGAAGAAGAATTGAACGAGTTTATTGAAACGAATAAACATCTGCTCATTAAAGATGATTCAAAGCAAATGTAAGTATCTACAAGGCATTGTTTTTTCGCCCCGTTCTTCATAAGAGGGGGGTTAATTCCTCTCCATCTACTAAAGAAAATAGAAATTTGCTTGGTTTTAGATCATTTCATATTTTTTAACATTTTGATGACTGGGTTAAGAGTTTAGGTAGACCTAGGAGACCAGGTATTATTGGAGCAAGGTACCACAAAGTGCTAAATGAGCTGTATAGATATAATTTGCTCTCCAGCGTCCTCCTTTGCAGTCCCCTTCTAGCCTGTAAATTGACCCAGTTGCTATGGTAACGAGGTCCCGTAACTATGACCTAAGTCGTAATTAAAAAATATGCAAATTGGTCATACAATATACCATTGGAAAGAGAATTTTATACTTATTTCGAATCGTATTAAACTTTATGCTCTAAAGAGTTCATTTACAATATATATGTTATATGAAGTGCTTAAAAAATCAACAAAAATATTTTTTTCATTTTACTTTTTTAACTCAAGAAACGTTTAGTTGCGATTTCCACTACATTTGCATAAATCGGTGCATTCTAAGTTGTAGCTTTTACATTTGCATCTACCTCAACATTTTTGTTTGCAACTAAATTTTAATAGCTCCTGAAAAGCCCGTGATGCTTCATTTCCAACAATCCACTTCGGAATAACGACTTTTTAGTATTATCTCAACACCAACCCCACTTTGACACGTCCGGAACTATTTGCTGCTTCTGTAAAGATGTACTCCATATAAATCTTAAAAAAAATCTATAGAAAATTAGAAACTATACCTAAGAACACAAACTAAAGGCTAGAATGTAACAAAGTTACCAGTATTAAGAATTTACCGAAGGAAAACGAAAGCCTGTAATAAAGCCCTTTTGGGCATTCGAAGTGAAAATGTATTTACATATCCTGCAAATCCGATGTTCTTTGTCCCTCTCTCTATTTCAAGTTTGCGACATTATGAATTATTAATTTCTAAGTAGTGTTTCTTTGTATACGTTTTTTCTAGAAAATTGTCAAATTGTACGAGTCCCGTTTCCTGTCTTTGGAGGTATTCGGTCATATAATACGTTGTTTAAATTGTTTCGTTTTCAGTTTATAGGGATTCGGACAAGCATTATTTTTACATGATGTTAGTATTTTTCTTCAAAACGACGTTAAACCATGTTGGTTTAGTTTTTTTGGTCCCCGGTGAAACTGGAAGGACCTATAATTTCACTCTTGTCAATCCGTCTGTGGCCGGCAGTTTTCTTGATAACCTTTCATTTTTATTTGATGTTTTAATGGGCCTAAATTTAACTCTTATGGCCTTTGCTAAAAATCTCTTCTAATTTCATTTTATTTTATTTCATTAAGGTATAGTATAATAATAGTTAACTAATGACGCGGTTGTTTATTTTTGGAAAATTCTAGTTTTCCTGGAAATTTGGTAAAAAGGACAAAAATGGGTATTAATAATGATCAGATTCACTTGTTTTAGGATCTGTTCATTTTTTTCCATGAAGTTAAAGCACATAAAAAGTTAATTAATTTTCATTTTTTATGATTCAAGAAAATATTTATTGTCCTTAAATTGACGTTAATAAGTGACTGATGCTGGTGTGCCTCCCCAATTTTCACATCAAAAAAGGAATATATAAATAAACAGTTCATTTCGGAACTGACATCATTCAATTTAGATACTTAAAAAATGTATTTCTGATACCTAGCTATACTTACAATATAACCTACCATATAGCTACTAGTGGACAACCAAGCAACTATATACTCTTTCAATGATAAATTCAAAATGGAAATTTAACACACATTCTTCACTCAATCTCATCACCTAGAGTTACACATACCATAATTTTCCTACATCCGTTATAAGGAAAATAATTATGATAAATACAAACTAAGCGAGGACAATTAATTCAGGCCTGCCGAAGCCGTCATTAATAGGAACCTAGCTTGTAACATGCTATTTTAGTAATCTACAAATTTCAATGCAAAAGAATATATAAAAAATATTTTCGACTGAGGTTATACGTGGGTGCGTCAATACTCAAACACCGAAATATTAATTCCCAGCCCTTTGCGAAAACTCATTCTGTGATAATACACAGTATTAGTTTTTAACCAACGTCAATTATTAATCCAAAATACTATTAAGGATTACCCTATTATGTAGCGAATACTTTTTAAACAAAATTCCATGTCTATTCAGCATCTTCATACAGACACAATATAAAGAGCTTTTAAAAGCACCTCGGGCCAAAAAGATTATATTTAAAGAGGAGACAGTTCCTTTTTAACTGCTTTTGTACAATGTGTGTTATTAATTACTGTTCAGTTTTTGAACTTCATCTCTGCTACTTAAGTTTTATAAAAGAAATTAAACAAAAAGTGGTTAAATTAGGAATAGAAAACAATTATAAAGAACGATAATTTATATATAAGGATAAAAGTTGACGAATAACATCCAAATTTCTATCCCTTGTAGCCTCGGTTCCTGGTTTCAATATATTGTATATGTTTTAAGCCAATACTGATTAAGCTACTAGCAAAACGGATAAGGATAAAAGGGTTAAAAGCCAAAGTTATCCTCACTTTCTTCTGCGAGAATATGCTTAATTTATAGCTCATATATAAATCTTTGACTTAAAAAAAAGTTTAGCGAAACTAAAATTTAATGACTAAAAGGTTGGCAGTATTATTTCCCTATACAACCTGGAAAAAGGGTCAGAAGTTTTTGTTACGATACATGCTCTTAAATATTTTTATTTGTATCAAGAAACTTCATAACACGCTCCACGCTCGGTGATTAACGTTAAAAGAAATCATTCAATACTACAAAGATAAAAACCATTATAAAAAAGTAATTACGCCTTTTATAAAATCTTTCTGCTTGGACGTACATTCGACTTATCAAAGCTTTAACACTAATGGCAAAGTCATCAAACAAAGTTGTTGCCTTACATACTCAACTATTTTGATGCAATTTTAGAGTAAAACATTTTCGAAGGATTATTAACACTTTTGTGTGGAAGTCTTAAAAATTAAAATAGAAGAATTATCTTGTTTGTCATTTAGCTCAAAGATAAATCGACCAGGTAAGATATTAATATCTAAGTCTAAAAGTAACTGTAAGTCTGTAAGTTTGGGTACGTGATTTGTTGTCCTGGATTCAATTTATCATGTGGCAATTTGTATGCAATGTGGAAAAAACGAAAGTAGATATGTATTTTGCATTTTCTTTTAGGTTAATTTTGTTCATACTATCGAGGAAGGGTTGGTTGTTCTCAATTACACAGAAAGTTTTTATAGATATACGTCATGTCTGTTTTTTTCCGAAACAAAGTTTTCTCATTTACTAGTTTTAAAGGGACATACTAAAGTGAAGTCTATTTCGTGAAACCTATATTGAAATTGATGTATTGTAAAGGGAGAGTAATTTTCCATTTCACAAAGTACAAAGGCCAAATTTTTTGGGCCAAACACACGAGAAATACTTGAAAATAGAAAATTAGTTATTTTGAAGTCGACTTTCGAACTCCATTGTATTTTTACCCAGTTTTTCACCAGGTCATTAAGGAAACTTATTTTAGCTAGGAAGAGGTTTCGAATATGGAATTACATAGAAGCATCAACAGTTATTATTTTCGTCAGATAAAAATCAAGTTTTATTAAAAACTAGTTGAGTGACTGAGTTTTAACTGGTTAAAAATCTTTATAAGCAATTTGTGAATAAGATTCCAAAATCACAAACTATGCGAGTTTCCTAACCATATATTGTCTAGTAACTTTGCTTTGGGTTAGGTTAGGGTTAAATATACAGGATACATGTATACATATATTATACATACATGACTCTAATAACAGGATTACTCTTAGGATATATTTCTGGTGTAAGAAATTAAAATTGTAAAAAAATTAGCGATCTCTTACCTATACCTAATAAACCTCCTCAATCTTCTTAACGCAGAAAAATGTATCATGTCAATCAAAATTTATCAAATTTATCCTTTTTGCCCATAATGTTAAGGCAATATTTGTTAACCAACTGGGTTTGATTTTTAGATTGGATATCGAAGATGCAAAAATAATACAAAAAAAATACAATACAAAACATCACGGTAAGTCTATTCTATATAGAGAGATATGCTGAAATTTGGACGGATGGGGATTTGTACCCACGACCTTCCCGTCAGATCAAGGACGCTTTAACCAATTGCGTTACCAGTACGACAGTACTAAGGTAACTTATGTTACACTAAGCGAATGCCGTACACCTCACAATTGGTGGTTCGAATCCCTCGAATTCCAGATTTATGCACAAAAGAGAAGGAGAGCCAATACTTACTCTATGGAAAAAAATCATACTGCTTTAAATATACCAGGCTGAGAGGGGGTCAAATATAACCCAAAAATGGACTTTTTTCACTATAATTTCCTGTTAGTATTATCATAGCATGTCAAAATAAAGTCTGGTTCACCAGGGAAAGCCGTTGCGTTTAGGATTTACATGCATCTTTGCAAGAGCCCTATATTGCAAACTTTTGATAGTTAGGGGACTTAAGAAATTTTACGAATTATTCAAACTTCGAAAACTCAGTTAATTCAAGAAAATTATATGGTAAGGAATGAAAGCCATTTGCGTATTCTTTAGAGAGTTTAGATATTTCGTTCAAGAAACCTACTTTTAACTTTATTTACTACCATTTAAAATTATCTTATGGAATACAAAGTGATTTATTTTAACTTTACAGTAATTAAACAATAAAAAATTCATAATTTTTAACAGTCTTCGTTGAAAGTACAGTCAAAAAGAATATCAAAGT
>JAYJMI010069437.1:0-11576 GCA_036873855.1 Sarsia tubulosa
AATCTTTCATTTCTAAAAGTTTGAATAGGGGTTAACTTTTTGGCCAAAATCACTTGAAGTTGTACCTTTAAAACCATTACATAAAAATAATTTTTGTGCAACTTTTATTGAAATTTATGTATTGTAAAGAGCAGTTAAAAGTCAATAAAGCTGCTAAAAACCTCCTCATTCAATTCAGCCGATTAAAAGTATTATAACTCAAAACTTCTAAAAAATCTCAATAACTTCAATTTCACTTCATTTCAAGGACACTTCTAATATGGATATCTTTACATAGGGATTAGTTTTGTTTGTCAAAAATTATGATTAGGTACCTATAACCCTATCATAGCATAAAATAAATATATGCACAAGCTAACATACATACAACATTTATATAGTTTATGTTTATGTTGCCACCTCTAGTAAAAAATAAAAATAACTTACTCTCTTTTACTTTCATTGCGAAAATCTATCTCGGATAAAATTGCAAGAAGATCTTTTGTTGATTTTATTTCTTCAACTAACGAAGCTGACGAACTTTGTTGTGTGTCCCTCTTTTTAGAGTACCTTGGTGTAGTCAAAGATACATTCTCAATAACGTTACTGCACTCCTTAAAAGGTGATATATCGACTTTGTTTACCCCCATCACTGCTGTAGTTTATCCAGGTAATGTCGATACAAACGTCGACAAATGTCGAGTCTTTAGTGAGTTGTAAACTTTTTATTTAAACCTAAAAGTCTTCAGTGAGTTTAGTTTTAATCGAATTAGATTTTTTTTTATTGTAAATCAAATTGATAAATCTCACATTTTGTTCATTGTATATATTATTTGTCACTAAGCGCACTGTTTGCTTTCTAATACAAAAGTAATATAAAGTAATTAAACACTTTGTAAATTTATTCAGGCTTGCTTTACATATATTACAATCCAAAACTGAGTATTTTTTAAAGATTATTTCATTTTAAAAATCTGGTTTGTTTTTATTTTTATCAATAACAATTATAACGTTGTTACGAATAAAAGTTTAATCATTGCTCAAGATTTGATTTATTACTTCTTGAATGCTTTTCTCCAGAGGGAAGTCGGAATAAAATAATTTTTAATTTGAAACTGTTGTAAAAAGCACATGGATTTGTTTATATAATTGTCTATAAAAAGTTAGCGAGCAATCTGAAAGTAAGTTGATTTTCGTTTGTATCGTTATTTCTATTGTAGTTTACACGACTACAACTTGTTTTATTTTCATTACGTCATATAGAAGTACTGCGCAGCTGCGGAAATAATTGTAAACAACTTTTAAATAGAATTTTCGTGAACATTCTAGTACAAATTTCTCAGTAAAAACTCAGCTGACAACACAAACAATAAACTGCAAAGACTTCATTCGTAAAACGTTAATAAAAGAAAGAGTATCTAAATAATTTCTTAGTGTTATCTTAGTTTTTCATTGCTTTAAACATGGACAAACTTGATGAAAATCCAGCTGCTGCAGTTATTGCAAATATGGCTCTTGCTCATGAAATGATTATGACTGATAACTTTCAACTAAAACCGATCAGTGAATTGAAGGAAAATAGGTATAGCTAGCTAAATAGCATTAGTCTACTTTTAAATGCTCTATAGACAACATGTCCATATTCCATATTGCTATTTCTTTATTTAGAGTTTATAAAAAAGGAGACCACCAGCACCATCCATCATTTTTCATGATACTATTTACAGCTCCATACCATAACCAATTTAACATTTTCGATTTCCTACACTAAGGCAATTGTTTTCTTTCTCGGAAACTGTAAAGTTTTTTTTAGTAGGAAATCGTTACTTAGTATGGAAATTGACAATCAGACAATTGTTTCCAATTTAAGCTAACTTCCCATGCCGGTAGTTCCCAGAATTACAGTAACTTTGAAATGGAATGTTTTAAAGAGTTTATGTAGTTCCTGTACTTATGGGATCTTGTGTATAACGTATATACCTACCTGACTGTATATTTAGTAAATCTTATAACATTTTGTCCATGTATTATTTAAAAAAAAAAAACGATTATCTTCTGTTTAATCTAAATATTTCGAAACTCCTACAGTACCAACAAAAATTTGGTTTAAATGTTTTAAAAGTGTGATTTTTAGGCCATTGCTATTTATTTATTATTATTTTCTTTATTTATAGTCAATATATACAATAGTTTTATACAAAGCTAATTAAAATCAACTTTTTTTTCTTTTTTTTTTTGAAATATATTATACGTTAACAAACAAATATAATAAAAACAAACAAATAGATTTATCATATTGGCTAGAATAAATTGTGTTTAATAATACTTTAATACTTAAAAAATAATAATACTTTTTACTACAGTACAGGACATCAGTACAAAAACTTTGCTGATAAAATATTCAATAGGGAGTTTTAAGTTTGACAATGGCAACGTCAACTTTGAAACCATTGCATTGTTTGGGGGTTTCCCTGCATTCATTCTCGTTGTAAACTCGCCTTTGCAACTTCAATTTTGTCAAACTCAAGTCGTGTTAAAACGAGAACAATACTTGAAAAAAACTTGAAATAGAATAAAGAAAAAGATGGCTTACTCTTTAAAGAATTATTTTCATCATCTCCACTATGGGAGGCACCGAGTGGAAGTAAAGAAAGAGGATTACTATATGGGGTGAATGTTCTTAATTTGTTAGAGAAATTTTCGTTGGCTCAGCGATCAGTTTGAGATAGGTACAACCATTTAATCACTAGCTATAAGCAAAAAAGAGAAAGAGAAGAGAAAGCCTCTGATATCGACCCGAAGCATATGAAAGTTCTCTAACAGTCTAAGCATTCGGCATTCTCGTAATTATCGAGATCAAATCTTGCATACCGTAATAGGGTATTTTTAATTTAAATAAATCAAATATTATAAACAATTTTTCATAGCTTAGATTATTTTCACTATGGAGTAGCATTAACATGTCTGAATCCATACTTTAGTTTTTTGAAAAGGAAACGTTTCAATGCAATGTTTTCTAAATCAAAAATTACTAACAACGACAACGTCATTTAATAAAGTTGACGTTTTCGTTGCCAAATCTAAAACTCCTAAATATGGTACACTCTACGGTTTTTCTAAGAACAGAGAAAATTGGAGTGAGACTCAGCTGTTCTTATTTTTGAAGTCAGTTTCTGAAAAACTCTGACTACCCCTATCTACAGAAACATGTTTTAAACAACATATCTTGATGAGTTCTTTTCAATGGTGAAAAAAAAATATTTCAACTTCTATAGTTTCTGAGATAACAAAAATTTTAAGAGAAAAAATAAAGCTTGTGTTCTTATAAAGTTGTTCTTGCTTGGTAAAAAGACTGAGTGACCACAATGGAAATTACAGATCACAAAATAAATCTAGCGTAATATTATTTGTACTTTTAAGGCAGGAAGTATATACTTATTGTCATCAAGATCTAGGTTTGAATTTTGTATTTAGCTTGATGAAAAATGTTCACAACATTGTACACAATGCATTTTGGGATGTACTGAAGAGCGAAGTTACCCTCGATCCACCACAATATAGAAGTGCTTTGAAGCTTCTAAAAGAAATGAAACAGGTTTCAATATTTCAATTACAGTACTTTTTTGTTTTTATTTCCATAATCAGGTTTCTGTACAAAATCTTACAATAAATTCATATTTTTCTTAATTAAAATCAAGTCTCAAAAACATCTAAATTGGTGTTTGTAAAGTAACTGTTGAAATACTAATTGGATCCTACTGGCTTTGCCAAAGGGATCCTATAAATTCAGCTCCTTCTGTCCATCCGTCTGTTCGTAACACACTTTCCTAAGAAACCATTCAAAAAAAAATTCTGATTTTTTGCATGAAGCTAGTGGGTCATAAGTTATTCAAAATTAGAGAGCCAGATTTTTGACAAAAATTCTTAATTGTCATAAATTGGGTTCAAAAATTTGCCCTAAATCACTATTTTTTCAAGATATTTCCAGATACTGTTAACTTTTTTTATTTTTTTGCTAGCTAGAGGTAAATAAAGGCTTTAAACTGGCATAAGTGTCATCATGCTGAAATTTTTTATCTCATGCTACAGAGTTCCAATTTACTTGAAATTTTGAACAATGGCAGAGATTAGTAAAGCATAATATTTGATCCTATAGTTTCTTCATAATTCTGCTCTTTTGCTGCATGGTGAGGTCAAAATGTTAGTTTTATGATACAAATGCTGCTTTGTCAATGAAAGAGCTGACGATTTACAATAGGTATACATTTGCATTGTTTTACAATACTGCTCATTTTCAATTAAAAATAATCAATTCCTGGGGATCCAATGTCTATCACTTGTTTTAGATCATTTTGGAAATCATTCCAGTTGCCAATGAAAAGTTGATCAAAAACATCAAAGAAGTTTTAGATGAAGATTTTATCGAACAAGAAGTTGCACATGGAGTTTTTGACTTACACACCTGTGCAATGTATATTATCAATGTTCTTGCAAAGTTATGTGCACCAGTAAGAGATGAAAAAATCAACGAGATAAAAGACGAAACTGAATTGATCCCTTTACTCAGGTATAGTCTTAAAGTGAATTAGTCGTGAAAAAAAGCTATGGCCATTATATTGATTTGTCCAAAAAATAAATGTATTGTTTATTAGATTTGTATTTATATCATGCTACACGTGGTACGGAATTCTGTTATTTGAAAGTTTCATAGTGTCTATAAATATGTAAACATACGAAAAATTAATTATTAGCTAGACGACACATTCACTTGATGTTATTATAAAATAATAAAATGAATGAATAATTGAATGTTAATAGTTTTGGTAAAAGTAGCTATGAGAATTTTTTTGCTTTAAATTTATCCAAGTTTGTAAACAAATATCAAAACAATGACTAGTAAAGTGACAATATAATCAGTCACAGTGAGCGACTGTCATTGAGAGAAGGGTTCTCTCACAAATTGTAGCCAACATTAAAAATCTGGTCCAAGACAAGATAAACTAAATAATTGCTATGTTGTCAAAAGTTTACCATATGATTTAATTTAACAATATTTTGAATAAATAATGTAAAATGTGAGAGCGTCATCATCATATGTCTAAATGATGTATAGCCAACAAGCATGACATATGAACGATTTAAATGAATACTTTATGAATACTGGATTGATGACAAGTAGAATGCTCATTTTAATATTCTCTTAGATATTTTACCCTCAAATATTTTTTTTCACTAAATCAAACAAAATATATACATAATAGTAGTATAAATTTCATGTACTGTTATATAATTTTGTTTTGAAGTAACATATATTTACTTTTTTAATCACTGTACTGTATTTCATATTGCAGTTTAAAATCAATTTTAATAATTTATTTAACTAAAGTTGTCCTTTATAGAGAATTGACAGTGGACCCCTGGAGAGTAAAACCATAACTTTTAATCAAATGATAGCATTTTGACCATTCTTGCAGAACATGAGCAGGATTGAAATAAAAACGTGAATAAAAATCGTATTGCAGTAAAAGATTTTGCGCTATCAACATTAACATTAATATTTAAAAATTGGCTTACTGAGCTCAGAAAAATAAGTTTTTAAAATTTTGTAACTGGTCATGCAGCAAATGAGCAGAATTATAAAGAAAACCCAGGATCAAACACTTTATATCGATATCTATCATTGTACAAATTTCCAAATGAATTTGTACTTTGTAGCATGAGATACAGTACATGGAAAGTATTAATTTCACACAAACAGAACAAACAGACTTATAAATAAAATACCTAAAACATCCAAAAATTAAACAAACATAGTATATAAAGATGCACTAAAAATATAAATGTTTACAGAAGCTATTAATGGACCACAATGGAAATCTGGCCTTTTGGCTTGTTTTGTGTAATTTTTATTTAATATTTATTTATGTAGGTTTAGGGTTTTAAAAGGATATTTTAGGATGTCTAAAGAGACTATGAGGTAAAAAGTCAAGTTAAGCTAAGATTAAGAAGCTGCAAAAGTTATAAGAAAATGCTTTTGATTCCAAGTTACTCTAAAAAAATCGCTTTTATCTAGTAGAAATATATATATATTCAGTATGTGGCTTCCAGGATGCTTTTTAGATATGTTATTCTGATGGTAAAATTTGTCTGTTAAAAATATTATTCTGAGCATCTCTACAAAATTATATTTATAAGACATGAAGCTGGATATATTAGTCCTGGTCCTTTTATGTTTTTGCTGACCCAGCGTTTCTACATTAGTACTATAGTGAATTTTATTATGAATATCTTTTGCGAGAATTAATTTTATTATAAATATTTTTGGGGAATTTTGAATTGAAAACTGTAAAAGCGTTTTTCAAAAAACGTAAAAAAGAACATTAGCTAAAGCCAATCAGTTTTTAACAACATACTTTAAAGGAAGAAATAAAAGTAATGCAGAAGAATCTTTTGCGAGTATAAAAATTCGAAGAATATAGGAAATTAACTTTCGCAAATTGCCCCTTTTAATATTTTTACGCGATTTAGCAAAAGAAAATAGTTCACGTTTTCTAATTAGTTTATCGAGAAAAAATTGTGAGAATAAACTTTTGGAATGCTCAAAAATAAAAAAAATTGTGAAAACTGTTGTATTACTTTCTTCCTTTAAAGTAACCGTTAAACTTCTAGAGATATCTTGGAAACCAAACTGCCAAAAACTAAAAGAACTACTTTTAAATTGAAATCTTAGCCTTGTCACTTGTCACCACACATTCCCTTTCAAAATTTGCCCTGGGTGTGGGGAAAATTCAAAATGTTGGAAAATTCAAAATCGTTCTAAAGTTAAACATAAAATTAAAAACATTGTTTTTGTAGAGGAACATTTGAGTTGTTAGACCTTATGAAGATGGATATGGTCAACTATGAAATTCAAAGCATCAAACCCGTTCTTTTAAAACAAGCTACTGAATATGAAAGAGGCAAGTTTGATGAGTATCTCAAACAAAATCCAGGTATTGTCATTTTTACTGCTTGATATTTGAATATGTTATATGTGTGATATTGTCTTCATGTCTATATTACAGCAAAAAAAAATATTTGCAATACTTTTTGATATTAAGAACTGTAAACTCCAGGAAATAATAATTTCAAGTTTTTGTCTAAATTTTAGAAAATGACAAGAAATTTATACCAAAGTGCTTATCGCATTACAATTTTTATATTTCGAATATGGATATATAGCTCTAGAATTTTCAGTAAATTATAAAAGTTCTTTTGTACTTACGTACTTTTAGTAAAATTTACAGAAAACACTTTTTAACAAAAAGTTTCGGTACAAAAAGAACTGTATCTTATTTTGCTATAATTTTTTTTTCTAGATGGTCTTGCAAACACGAGGTGCTGGCTTAAAGAAGCATATGAGAGCATTAAGTCATTACATACATCACCTACGCGTAATATACGTGGTGTCATAGTAACACATGCTTATTTATCTCTCATCGAGACAGAAAATAAGATGATATTTCCAGAGGTAAGATTTTGAAATAAATAATTGTAACTTTTGCGTCAAAATTTTACCGTAAACTTGAGCATCTCAGATTTAAAATCTACTTGAAGACTACGCTACGAAATTGAAAAAACTTTGATTAAAATGGTATTAATTAAAATGGTATTAATTAAAATGGTATTAATTAAACGCAATAGTTACAATTCTAGTTTGTTTTTATTTCAATATTTTTGTATTAGACGTTACTATTAGATGAAGGGAGAATAGAGACACTGGCTGTCTCATATAATAATCTGATCTACATAGCATCAATGATTGCACTTTACAATACATATGCTGGTGATCATTTAACGACAGATACAGAATATATGTCACAACTGAAAGACACAATGGTCATCTTGATCGGAGAGAATAAATGGTATGTGCGCACGATTGATTGAAAGCTTTTTGCTTTTTTAAAATCGAACACCGATCCCTTTAACTCAAGTTTTCATTAAAATGTTTTATATATTTATTAAAGGTACTTATGCACATAATTCTCAATGTGCTAAATATCTTATTCTGAAGTTTAGCCCACAGTAGCACTTTGAAAATCGGGTTTCATGCCCAATATGTGTAAGCAACACAATGTACTTGCGTTTTTTTTGTCAAAAAAGCCATTTTCTTTGGAACTAAACAGAGAAAATGGCGGAAGTTTTTTCCAGATGCTCATGTTTGATAGATCTTTTGTTTAATTAATAAAAATAGGGGGTACCCCCCCGCCCCCTTCCCTTAAATTTCGAGATTACGTGCATAGCTTACGTGCACAGGTACCTTTAAAAGTCATTTCCACTATTAGGTTTCTTTAGAACATCTTTTCAAAACAAACAAAAAGAATCTTTTTGTTAAGCCATAATGTGTTTTTTTATCAGATCATAGTTGTCAAACAATCATGACTTAAAGTCTTTCGGATAAAACTTTAAGAGAAGAATTTTCCCTATAAATATTTGTAGAATAAATGGGAACCACAGCCGTGATTTAATTTTACTATTTTGTTAAAAGGGTAGTAGAAAAAAAGGTTTCTATTGTATTAATGTTAACTACCCTTATTTTTAGCACAGAAGAAATTCTTCTGAATGTTTCTGAGCAGGTATTATTAGAGACAGAAAAACAGTATGAACTAAGAGGTATCCATAAAAAGTCTGATGAAGATAAAGATGTTATTCGGAGACAGTTTAAAGATCTCATGAAAGAAGATAATCAATTGAAACAACTCATAAGTAAGTATAGAGTTATATATCTTTTAAAGTTTAGTACCCGTGCTGGGATGAAATTGGATACAACTAGAATTTTCAGGATCGAAATTTTTCAATGTAATGAGCCCCTTGAAACTTTGTATACCAACTGAAAGATTTTCGTTTTCTTCTAAGTAATTTTATCAATTTCATTTAAAGTTGAAATGATCTTTATTCCAATCTTTACGCAACTAAACTTATTATTTCAAGTTTAAGCGCTTAATTTTTCGTGTTTTAGCTCCGTACTAAATTGTTCAACAAAAAAATGAAGTGAAGTAGAGTACATTTTTTTTTTTTTTTAATTTTCTATTTTTTATTTTTAGAAAGTCGAGTTCGTGATTACTTATTACTATCATTTACCTCGCAAACTCGTCCACTCCCGACTTCCTCGGTATTACTACCGATAAAAAATGAGGTAAAGCGAGCTACCGATTTATTTGTTCGAGTTATTGTACACAATCGAAACGTTCATCTTGATTCTTATAACGAAATTTTAAACGATTTCTTATCAAGTAATCGATCAAACGAAATCGAGAAGAAAACTTAAATGCAACAAAGTTGCGTAGTGAATTAAAATTGAAAACACGTTAAAACACGTGTGATACATTTATATATTGAAATTTCAATATTTCATTATTTAAAACCTCAATTTTTTCTGACGGCATCTTGTAATTGGAATATTAAATGCTGTTACTTCGAAATGAATGAAAAACTTTTACTCGGCGAAGATCTTTTGGAAGTTGATGTCTTTGGCGACTTTAATGTATCGTCTTTTACAAAGTATTATATGTTTGTGGTTTTTGTCTCCACCTATTTTGAAGTTGTTTAAAAATGTGCTATTCATCATTCGAATATAGTTTGTCTAATCCACGTAACGTGACTGTCATTTTGTCAGTAAAAACACGTACTTTTCTTTGACATAAGACGTCTTTAGGGGACAGTAAATTAAAAATGACTAAAATCTGTTTTCTGAATAAGAAGTTTTTAAAATACATCTTTTTTATTTAAAAAAAAATGGCATTAAAAGTGGTCATGTTTTTGTGAGCTAATTATTTTGAGTTTGTACTAACTTTCAGATCAAAAATAAATATCAGTAAACGATTTGTTTTTGAATTGAAGCTGTAACTGAAGGAGGTTATAAAACACAAAAACCCTCCACGTCGAAACTTTTTTTCGCGTTTTTAAAGAACGAAGATGAAAAACAGTTTTTTATGAAAAATACTCCTGGCCCTGCCACCTAAGCATCACAGGACTTCGTTTTCACTTGTTTTATGATAAAATTTGGCAGTTCATATAGAATTGCTGTTTTTTTCAGTCGCCATTTTGTTCCATGGTCAAATTTCCCTTTTTAAACTTTAAGTGAACAAGATGCGAAATTTAGATGTGGAGGATTTGTGTGTTTAACCGTATGAAAGTGTTGGATTTAACATTAAAGGTACAACTTTAGGCTAGATCTTCTTTGTGAAACCTATGTTGAAAATTAAAGCTTGTGAAATTGTTGCTTGTAAATCCTGTTATTGAGCAGATCACCAGTAAAAGAATTCCAAACATAAAAAAAGCTCAATTGCTTCTTGATTCCTATTGTTCGGCAAATTTGAAATACAATTAATTCAAAAACTACACAAACAAAGTTTCTCAAATTTATACAGGATATTCAGGAAGAGGTTATCTTTCAATTCAGTGGGGGTAATTTTTTTGTCCAAATTCACTCGAAGATGTACCTTTCGAAATATACTATACCCAACAAGAATGCTTAGTTTGTAAAGAAGTTTAGTTTGTAATATTTATTCAGACTTGTGCTTGTATATAGTTTTATAAATTTTATTTAAATCTTTTTGTATATAAATAATATGATAAATCACAATATCATATATTAATGACAATATATTAATAATATATTAATGACAATATGATATATTATAAGAAATTTTATATATTGTTTTCTGTATCCAAGATTGATCTTTCATCATCCCTCTCACTTTTATTTCTCATTTATTTTTAGGTATCGTTATCTATCATTTTTGTTACTCTAGAAACATCAACAGGACATTTTTTGCCAATTAAATATAACTTTTCTTAACATTCTATTGGTTCCATTGATTCACTATCCATATCCTATTGGCTAACCCATTTTTCTGGAGCTGCTTTCGTTCTTCTTTTATAAAATCTTTCTGCAAATTTATATTTTCTTAAAATGTTAATAATTATTTAACTTCGGAATGAAACTTTCTGATTTATTTTTGTTTTATTCTGTCTGGATATACCGCACCAATTCAACATTAAAGGTACTTATGCACGGTTGAATGTAGGTTGTTTTTTTGACCCCCTATTTTTTTTGGATAAATTAAAAGATCTATCAAACATAAGCATCTTGAAAAAATGTGTAGTTCCAAAGATATTGGTCTTTTTTGACAAAATTGTCGCACATTCTTTCCTTGTTACTTTTACTTTCTATTGAGAAAATTACTGATAGAATATTTTTTTGTCCTTTAACAACTTTTAAATATTTTTCCAAGGAATATGCTTGAATATGCTAAAGTACTAGTTTTAATGTTTTGAAAAAGAATTGGAAGAGCCTCCGGTTCACCCCCCCCCCTGATCCTGCGATTAATTATCTGATGATGATGTTAGAATCTATAGTTTCTCTGCCAAGGCTAGCAAATATACTTATTTTTAGGTATTATTATTATTAATAATGATTAATTTGTTTCTCTATTTTTATGAAAGCAAATGGATGTTGGAATTGAAGAAAAAATACCTTTTATTGGCACGCCGGCTTAGTAACATCTTTAGATTTATTGATGACTTAAATGCTATCAATGATAACATGATTTTCG
>JAYJMI010069658.1:0-11568 GCA_036873855.1 Sarsia tubulosa
GTTAAGTAAGAAACATTATTTATAAAGTGTATTTCATGAATTAAAAACTTGAAATAGATAACAAAATAGATAACAAATATAAATATGCATTTTTTTCTGCACTTTTTCTGCACTTTTGCGGATGGCGGTTCATCCGCTGGCGGGCCGCTTGACGCTGGTCCATAAATGTACGTACACGAAAAATAGCTTGCGCTTGAACAAAGTTGAACGTTTAAAAGTAACTGCAACATTTCCATTGTTTTTCGGTATAATTTAAGTAGCGCAGCGCAATTTCTTTTTACTTTCTTTTTCGTGTAATAGGTATTTAAATGCATGTTTCGTTACTTTCTTCATAACTAACGATTTCCACTGCGAATTTGATAATTGTTTAATTTCGTTGTGATTTAAATTCATTCCCATTTCCTTCATTATGTACCGTATTTCATTGTGCCAGTTGATAGCAATACTATTTTTCTGCAAAACGTAAATCTTCTTAACAATTTCAGAGTTTTTTTTTGGAATTATCTATTTTAGAAATGTTAGCTTTCTTTAATAAATGTTATAACTAGTTGGAAGTAAACCCAATTCTAAATATAATGAACAGTTTGGAGTTAATGTTGGAACGTTGAGAAATCTCTTAAGGGTAGTGTTAGTACATTTTTTCTAGATAGTTGATATCTTGTTTAGTTAAGTTTTGATATAAATAAAGATTTTTCTCAGCTAATGCTCTTCTTTAAACTTTTATTCGATCTTGGATAATACTTTCATTGTTCCCTTTTGAATTAATTTTATCTCCTAAGTAAGTTTCATTAGTTGCTATTATATACTGTATAAGACAGTGTTATTAAGAGTTAACTTAAACGATGATGTGTTGAACGATTTTGGTGCTATAGTTAAAAGTTTACATTTTGATTCGTTAAATCGCAAACGCTTACGGTGTTTAAATATTTCAGCAACGGAATTTAAAACAACGGCTTATGAAATACTATCAGCAACAATAACATATCGTCAACAAATGTTAAAGGAAGGATATCGATGCTATATGTGATATCATCACACAATTTCGAAAATTTATCAATTGAACTACAAAAAAGCGGTTTAACTGTTCCTGAGAATTGAGACGTTATACCATAAGGTGTTAATATTTGCTTGAAAGTCTACTTTTTATAACTTTTCTATTCCAAAAGTGTTAGATTTCAGTCCCATTTATTTGACAGTTAGCTCGAAAAGCCTATGGACGTGTGTTTTTTTTGAGTGTACATATTTTTTTTTTTTTGAGTATAACTCGGCAAAAATTTAGTTTTTTTAGGCACACATTTTGTGAAGATTTGTCAATTCATATTACATACCTCCCAAACTTAAAAAAAAATCAAATTATAGAGCACGTTTGGTGCTATTGACATCTTTACGTTTTTGCACATAAATTGCTCAATCATTAAAATATGGTCGTCCGCCTTTTTTCTTGTACTCAGTATTAAATGTTTTCTTCATATTCATCGGGTAGAGCACTTTTTCTTCAGGATTGAGCAAACTACGTGCACTTTAACCTGACCCTTTGAAAATAGGACATTAGAAAACGGTTCCTCAGAAAAAACATTTTTAAATGGGAAAATATGCCAATCAAGCCTAGATTAAATACTAAATAATCCGTGAACATTAAATAGATGTATACAACAGTATTTAAGTCCAAATGATCCTTTTGCATTTGGCGCATCATTCAAACATTTTTGACAGAAAAGTGTTTGTATTATTGAATTTACACTTCCTACATTATTTGCTCTATCTAGTAATTATTGATGAAAATTGAGCCTTTTAGGTGTAAAAACATTCCTATTAATAAAGAGATTTACTTTCTATGAATACTTTCTATTATAATAAATGAAAATACTATACAAAGTGCAAAGTTGTACCAAGAACTAACATAAAATGTAAACTAATGAAAAACGAATCTAAAGTCATTGTCTATTTTGTCTACTTTGTCAGGCTTTTGCTCCTTGCCATTCGCAAATAATTATTTTGCACTTTAAGGGCTCCTGTTTAACAAAAATGAAAAAACGTTTCGATGTAACAGACAAAAAAGGTAAATAGTTCCGCTAGAAAATAAAACATTAGTTCTTAAAACTTTTTAAAACCAATATGTAACAGTTAAGAGCAAATATATATGAAAATGAATATTTAATATTCCCTAGCCTTCTATAGATGGACCTGCACTTGGATGTCTCTTTACTTATAAAATTGGATTAGTATTAACTAATTCTACAATAGAGATCTGGAGCTTCGCTTCAAACAATTGTTCCATTTTTATTAAAAGATCTAGTTGCACATCTAATGCCTTTTTTTCTTTTCTTTTTTTTTTTTTGATTTAAATTGACTCTCAGCCATTTGGTCCCTGACTCCTGAAACTTTGACACCTAAATGATGTACTAAACATACTCAAAACTATAAATATTTAATATAAAATAATTTAAGTACAGACAATAATCTCAAATCTTACAAGGGTTGATTTTCACTTGGATGACTCTCAAATCACACATATTGATATTGGAATGTAAATATCACAAGTAATGATCAAAATACTATACTGTAAAGATTGGGAGCTTTAAACTATGTAAACTAACTAACAACTAACTTTACGGGGTCTTTTTCATATCTCAAATGTCAACCTATTAAAATGCCGAATAAAACTCCAAATATCTTCCAAAGATCATTCTTGACAATTCTTTTGAAGATAAATTTACACATAAACTGCTTGCTCCGTACTTTGAGCTCCGTACCTACAGCTCTTTAGTCTTGATAAAACCAATTCAATATTTACCCCTTAGTGAAACTTGGAATTTTTAGAAATACTAAAGTCTAAGATCGTTTGAAAACATTGATTTAAGTACAGCCAGTACAGAAAAAAAACATGTCCTTATGAGAACCCCCAAATTTATATGATATATCACATAGCGTCACCTGACACCTTCAATAAACAGATATAATGTATAAAAGCATACGAGTTGGAAATACCAATCGGAACAGATAGGTAAACTTGCTTGTGGTGACAGAAACACCCCAACCGAATTAACTGGAGAATATTTTCTGCTTAGGACTTTATTGTAAAACTTAGAACCTAGTTGCAAGCTAAGTAGTGTCTACATACTTGCCAAGGGATTAAGAAGGAAGACCCACTTCTAATTACTAAGCTCCTAAGTCTTAAGTCGCCCACTCGACAAAGTTGTTTGAGACAACTAACGCTACCAATATAAAGAACTACTTCTTCATAGCCTACTTGTGGCTCTGCTGCTTGCTAGAAGTTTCGCTACCTTTCTCTAGGTACCTTGTTTTTCTTTTCTTTTATTTTTATTAAATCTCATTCATTTTTACATCTTGCTTGCTTTCATATGCTTTGTTAATGCACTGCACAGACTTAATTGATGATATATCGATAGGGGTAGAATCAATCGGAATAAATCTTCATCTGTGAAGAAAATTCTGATTTGTTTAAGCTACCTACCAATGATGTATCTTATAAATCTTACAAAATTATTATTATTATTTTTTTTTTCGCTGTTTCGTAAAGTTATGCCAAGTTTGCTATTCTAACCATTCTTAGAAAAGAGGATGTACAGCCCTACTTAAAGATGGGCTAAAGGGGATAATGGCATCTACTTTAATTCAGTTCAAGGATTTTGTCTGTCAGATCGGCTGAAATTACTCCAATTTTTTACTGCAGTTTTTTACAGCGTAGCGTACGATGTACATGAATATGCCTGTTTTTATTTTTATTACACATGCATTGGTGCGCTACATTACATTACGCTACGAAATAGTTGTAGTGAAGCTTTAAGCTTTAGAACCCTGAAAACATAGTTACTTTAGCGTTTAAAAGATATTATTTTTGACAAATGATTGATTTGCATGTTTAAATGGCTACTACAACAAGCTTAATTCCAGTGTCATTCGATAGTGCCTTCCTAAGGTCATTATACAAAGGGATCGGAAAGCTAACTACAATATTTGTGTAGACTGTCTAGCTAGAAGTATATTTATAAAGAGCATGCACATAAAACAAGTATCAAGTGCTTGCGTGCGTGGCTTTCTTGTTTCTTTCTGATAATGCAATTGGTTCGCAATGTAGTATGGCATAGTAGAATAGGCAGGATGAATGAAAAAAATACATTGTGAATTAAATATACCTTCATTTATTTACCTTTATTCATATCTAGATTCATAACATAGATTTTGACGATATAACTGATAATACAAACATATAAAAATGTCGAATCTACTACAAATACTGACATTCTGAAAACTTGCTTCTTACTTTTAAGCATCATAAGTTAACTTCAAATGAAAATACGCAACACAGATACATAGAATGACACTGACATTATCTTTAACACTTTTTTTTGAATAGAACTAATGTTCTTTTAAATAAGTATGCCCCTTTAAGAAGACTTACAAAAAAAAAAAAAAATTCTCTCAAATCAAAACCTTGGATAAGTAAAGACTTTTTTTTCAGGAAATATTGTAAGGAAAAAGATCATTGTAAGAAAAAAAAAATGTTTCACGAAGAGTTTAAGAGTTTTCGTAACCAGGTAGTATTTCTTACCAAAAAATCAAAAAGAGAATACGTTGAATCATATTTTGAAAATAATAAAAATGATATTTCAAATACTTGGAAAGGGATAAAGTCCCTCGTCACCTTGAAAAAAAGAAGAAAAAACTAGCTCCAAAATCGATTAATGTTAATGGTTATTGTTAAATATTTGAACAATTATTTTGTCAATGTTGGCAATAACCTTTCTATCTAAAATACCAAAGTCCAGAAAGTCGTTCTCAGATTATGTTTCAGTAAAAATGAACAGTTCTTTATTTTTGAAAGATGTATTATCTAGTGAAGTATCAAAGATTATATCATCGCTAAGTAATGATAAGGCACTTGGCCCTAACAGTATTCCAGTTGTTGTTCTCAAATGTAATATAGAAATATTTTCCAGAATACATTGTGGTATAATTAATGTTTCTTTCCATAGCGAAATTTTTCCTGAATCACTTAAAAATGCCAAAGTTACTCATGTCTAGTCTATAAAAAAGGTGATCCTACTTCAGTAAGCAACTATCGACCTATTTCAGCGCTTTCAGCGCAAAGTATGAACTACTTTATAAGAAGCAATTTGGTTTTAGAAGGCAATACTCGACGAATCATGCATTAATATCTCTAATAGGAAAAATTAAAGAAAACTTAGGTGAAGGGTTACATATCTGTGGTATATTTCTTGATTTTCAAAAAGCTTTCGATACCGTATATGTTGTTAAGTAAATTGTACTACTATGGGATACGAGGAAAAGCTCACGATTCGTTAAAATCATTTCTCACTCACCGGCAACAATATGTTTCAGTATGCGGTACCGATTCAAATAAAGAATATGTTAATTGTTGTGTACCTAAAGGTTCGACTCTAGGTCCACTTTTGTTTTTGATTTATATAAATGACTTTAATGAAGCTTTTAAAGAATCTGTAGTTTCATCATTTTGCGGATGATACGAATATGTTGTATGCTAGAAAAAATAGAGGTCCTTTTGAAAATGTTTTAAATCGTGAATTAAAGGTTTTAGTTGATTGGCTGCTTGCTCACAAACTTTTTTTGAATGAAACTAAGACTGAGTTTATGTATTTTCATCCTCCAAGTGCTAATAAGAATATACCAATTTTTGGAATTCTTTCTCAAATAAAAATCAGATTGTATCTAAAAAAATTCACTTTTTTAGCTTTAAAAAAGCACATGGTTCCTATTATGAAAGAGTCTTATAATGAATAAAAAACTTAAACGTTATTTCTACAATTATTTTTGCTACATTTTCTGCATTGTGTACATGTAATTGTGTACATGCATAGTTGTCATTATTATACAGTACTACTAAAACTATATTTATAGTTTTATTACATACAAAACTAATTTTGTTAATTTTGAATTAATTCTAATTTGATTCTTAATTACGTTTTCTCGCAAAAGGTGGCTACTCAATAGTATTACTTCGTGTATTTGAGTGGTCTTTTCTCTAACCATATATTAGTTTTTGAGTTTATTTTTTATATTATTGGAAGCTTTAATATATTTTTAATTTATTTTCTTTAATTGTAAATGGTTTATTGGTGGCAAACATATATATCTTATCTTATCTTATCTTAGAATATACTACAATACTTTAACCCTATTCGTACCATTTTGCCAAAATATTAGCCCTGTTGACCAACCAGAACCGAAATTATACCTGTTTTGTCCTAGCATGGTATCAACTTTTCCCTATTTCACATTGAAAATTTAGAAAATTCAAATAGTCATAACTTTTTTAATACTTGTTCAATCTTTATAAAACTTTCACAAAATGTTTAATGCAATAATGCAATATGAAAAAATACGTTTTATATCATGCGACTTTTTTCAGAAAGTCTCATTTTTACGACTTTTTATGACGTCTTTAATTGTAAATGGTTTATTGATGGCAAACATATATATCTTATCTTATCTTATCTTAGAATATACTACAATACTTTAACCCTATTCGTACCATTTTGCCAAAATATTAGCCCTGTTGACCAACCAGAACCGAAATTATACCTGTTTTGTCCTAGCATGGTATCAACTTTTCCCTATTTCACATTGAAAATTTAGAAAATTCAAATAGTCAAAACTTTTTTAATACTTGTTCGATCTTTATAAAACTTTCACAAAATGTTTAATGCAATAATGCAATATCAAAAAATACGTTTTATATCATGCGACTTTTTTCAGAAATTGTAATTTTTAAGACTTTTTATGACGTCATAAGATGGTCTCCTGATCAAAGTTATTCACAACAAGTTATTAAAAAATTAACAATGCAAAAAATTTAAACATTTACCTGGGTTAGTCGCTCTTGAAAAGTCAAGAAAAGTCAAAAATTTGTCGAGTTGTCGAGAGGGAAATATTTGGAAATTTGGAAATTTTCGGAATTTTTTTGTGCTTTTTTTCGATACCCTTAGCTCTGTAGAACTCACAGTTTGATAACATAAGCTATAAGAACTATGTAATAAATAAGTATGATCAGTTTTAACTGATCTAAAAATGAAGCTAGGTTTTTACTTTTCAACTTTTCAACGTCATCCGACGATTATCAGCCCGAGCACTGTTGGAAGCCTCGCGTTAGTTTAAAACTACATCCAAACTAGATTCGATATTGTCAGGCGCAAAAGTATGTTTTTAAGGCTTAGAAAACAAGAAAGTTCGAGTTTGGTTTGAAAATAGAAAGTTGGCAAATACAAAAAAACCGTGTTACACTTATTATATGAGTAAGTATACTTATGGGCTATAGTAACTTTCTAAGCTCCTTGATTGACTTTCTTAAAAATTCCAAATTAAAATACCCCTTAAATAATCCAATTCAACATGATACTGATCTATAAATATATAATAATATAAATACATTTATCTATAATATAGATATTTTTTTTAACAGCAATGAACTCGTAGCTGCACTCGTCGGGATAAAAAATTTTCGTAGTAAGAAACGTTTTTGATTGTTCAGTCACATGTTCGATTTTTGCGTGGGATATTACGTACGTATTGCATTCGTCGCACCTGGAATAAATAAAGAAACATTTAAAACCATTCACGTCATAAAATGACTACAAACAAAAAAAGTTACATTCAGAGATCGAGTTAAGTTTGAATATAGCTTATAAACTCATAAACTCAAATTAGCAGCAATTGCATTACTAAAGCCATTTTGAAAGTGACGACAATCCGCATCTTTCTGTACAATACTGTCTGAAACAAATACGGTGCATGTAGTATAAATGTAAACTTATGTAAACCTTTAAAACTAAACCTTTTGCTGAGATTTTTTACTGTAAATACTGAAATTTAATTACCTGCGTTTTTTTTGTTTTTTTCTAATATTCATATCTGATCATCAAGTGTATGGTGGCAACCAGGGGTATCGTCACATTTGTTCACTCCCTCCCTAAAAACAATAACATTTTATTAACAATCACCATAACGATCTGTATTCAGAGTAAAAGATCAAACGAGTAAAAGCCAGTAAGTAGCAAGTGCAAATGTGTGTATATTTTTTCATAAGCAAAAAAGTTAAAACTAAAAAAAAAAAATCCTAATTCTTTCGATGTAAAAAGTAGTTTTCAGTAGTTATTCATGTTGAGTTTATTAGTTTAGCTACTTATAGCTTATACATAAAATTGGCTAAAATCCAAATATTCAGATGAGATATGCTTCTTTACAATCTATGGAATTTTTGGAAACCACTAAACTAAACAGAGTGTGAAACTTTAGCAAGGCCAGTGAATTTTAGTCTCTATGGTCATCTTAAACGCGTTATTGTAAAGAAAAACGATTACGTAAAGTTCTACAAAGAGAGACAAGAATACTATTCAGAACTTTGTTTTTCCACCAAATGGAATTCATAGATATCAAAGTTGAAACTTGGATCTTTTATGAAAGAAAAGTTATTTTTTGAGGGAGCTTTGTAAGGGTTATAAGCGATTTAAAAGAAATAATTTTTTTAGGACGCAAACTTGAGTTCAACAAAAGAGAGACAAGAATTTACCATAACCCTCCGCCATTATGGATTTTCAAATTTGAATCTATATTTAAAATCGTCGTCCAAAAAGGAGCTTACTTGCAAAATATTATTAGTCTCAACAATCAGAACAAAAGTTACACGCTTAGTTATCGCAAAACTACAATCAAATCTTTTGAAAGAATTTTGTTTATCTCTCTTATTTGTTACCAGACTCCTCTTTACTATTTTTACTCCTTATAATGTTTTTCCAGTCAAAAAAGCAAACAGGTTTCTATATCAGGTTATTCTCGGAGGAGGCATCCGATTACATGATTGATTATGCATAATAATCCAAGAATTCAAAATGGTGGATTCCTTACGGTAAAAAGGTGTATTTTTATAAAAATGCTTGTTTCCATGACAACATCAAACACAAAAGCATATAAAATCAATTTGGCATTTAATTTTAAGTACTTCAGACATAGAACTATATTATTATTATGTTAATTACGGTGAATGTATTGAATAGTTCAACTATTTAAAACGGATTGCTAGTCGTTTTACCAACTCATCAATTTTACTGTAAATTTGAAAATGTAGTTACCTACTTTTTTGTCTTTTTTTCTAGTATTCATATCTGATCATCATCAAGTGTTTGGACACATATGACTACTCCCTAAAAACATAACATATTTTTTTGACATCTGCATAATCTACATAGCTGGTAAGTAACAAAAGTGTGAATGTTTTTTTCAAAATCAAAAAAAACAACTAAAGGCTTTCTCAAGCTAACTCAAGATAGCTTCCTCAAAAAATAACTTTTTATAAAATGCTCCCTCAAAAAAATATATAACATTATAAAACAGGGTTATAAAACTGGAATATAACTCTAAAATTGCTGAAATTTTGTAATGTAATTTTCCGAATTTGTTGAAAGTGGTAATAATGTTTTAACAAACGAAGAATACTTACAATACATCTTTGTTAAATCATACTTTCTTGGTCTAATGATTATTTAACTAAATAGAAAAAGAATAAGGTTAGCCTTTCTTTGCTTTATTACTCAATCTCCAAATGTTTACTACAGTATAATGGACTGAAAAAAGAGACATATCCTTAATATCCATAAGTTTGTGAGTTCTTATATTATTATAATAAACATTTAGAATTATTTACATTTCTTAGAGTTCCCATATAATTTTCGTCAGTAATACCGAAACCAGGTCTGTAAAATACTATTTACTATTTTTGTTAGAGTTTTTAAAGTTTTTTAGTTTTTTTTCAATTTTTCAAAATAAAACTGTCTTTCATTTCTTTAGCTTTTTTTAACATACTGGAAAAAGAAAAGTGATGGTATATTTCGTTTTCCAATTCTCCAAAAAAAATGCTGACTTTTTAAAAGTCTGTCTGTATCAATCATGTCAAACAAAACTTATTTGAAAATGAGTCTTTGTTACCTGTTAACTTTTATACATTTTCAATAGTTTTGAATGCTTTTTTTAAAAAATCTAACTGACGCTAGAAAGTGATGACGTCATCAGACAGGACAGCCTTGATTTTGTGTTATAATTGAATAATACTGTACTGAATTATACTGTACTACTATGTATTATTGTAACTATACTGTACTGTTATGCCATTATGTATTCCCGTACATGTCAAATATAAAACAAAATCAATGCTGTCATGTCTGTTCACGTCATTAAGTCAAATATAAGAAGTCAAATTTTGTAGACATTTATAAAAAAAACAATCTACCACAAATTAATGGCACTTTGTAGGGTTTTTTTTGCAAAATACAGACCAGAGTTTTACAGATTTTTAAAACTAGTATCTCCTTTACTGTCTATCTATTTATGTTTTGTGATCAGGACTTGCACTTTTTGTTATAATCAATATGGTTGTCGTAGGCTAGTTTTAAACTATATTCAATCAAAACAATATATGTTATAGGCAAGGATACATTGTTATGATTAGCCTAAGAACCATTCATAAAGTATGGGCATAAGATATGTGTTTACATTTAGTAAAAATATCAATATAATATATATTCAATTCAATATTAGCTACACTTTTCAAAGGACAAATGACTCCCCCCTCCCTCCTTAAAATTTTCAATTAAAATGCAAAGGTAATATATTTTTATGCATATATTAACTATAGGTAAGAGAGCATTTAACTTTAATCTATTTTTGCAGTTTTAGTAATTGCTTGTAGATTAACATACTTGCCAGGATTTTTATAAAAACATTTCTGGTTAAAAATTTGGTCCTAAACTTGGTGAAATTTAAAATAAATGGTGAAATAATTATGACGACATCATGTGACGCCACAAATTGATGACGCAATGAAACATATTTTAGTTGAAGATAATGATCATTATTCAAGTATTCTAAGTTTCAGAATATAATAACAATTTGTTCAAAATTTGTGAGCATTTCAATTTTTGACAACTGACATTGATTCTTTGCATGATTTAGTAGGTGGTTTCAAGGGATGGCTTCTAATAAAAGTATTCAAAATGTTATGCGTCCCAAATTTTAGTAAAATGTTCGTAACAGTTAGTAATTGCCTATAAATTTTAAGTTGATGTCATTACTACAAATAAAGTTATAAAAAAAAGTTCTAGAGAGGGTTTTTTTTTAACAACACCTCCCCCTAATACTAAATAGTGTTAAAGATCGAGTGTTTTTAATTAAAAAATATGAATGAGTGCCTTTAATGAACACTTTAAAAGTGAGCGTAAATTTCTGGTGTCCCATTAAATAATAAAATCGCATTTTTTATTGGTAAAGTCTATCAATGTACCAATGAAAGTGTTAAAAGTTGAGTGTCTTTAATGAGTAAATGTACAATCCTTGCCAAAAATACTTGGCCAAACATGCAATTGCAACAGAAATTAGGTTTTCAGAATAACCTTAAATATTTAATTTTGGTAGGATACTGCCTTTAATTGAAAAAAGTTTTACTGGTTAAATATGACTGGACGTCAGCCTGTAAATGCACGAAGTTTCAACTTTGTCACCTGATTCCAAGAGTCCTAA
>JAYJMI010069880.1:0-11566 GCA_036873855.1 Sarsia tubulosa
GTTCTAAAATTTTTCCGAAAACCAGCTTGTTCTTTTGTAAGTAACTTTTTAGTTTCAAGATAATGTTCTATTCTTTTTATAAAATTAGCCCAAAAGGTTTTCCTTGGCAACTAGTTAGTGTTATTCCTCTTTAATTATTTGGATCCTGTCTATCTTCATTTTTATATGAGGAATGAATAATACCGTGATTCCATGTACTTGGGTAGTGCCCAGAACTTAAAATTTTATTAAAAAGATTTTGTATGCATATTAAAAAATTTCCTTTCACATATTTTATCATTTCAGTATTTATACTAACAATGCCTGGAGCCTTACCACCTTTTAGTTTTTGAATAGCTTCTTCTATTTCTTCTTTTTTAATTTGTTTGTCAAGACTTTCAACTACAACTTCAGGAAAAACCTCATCGACTTCATTATTTTTTGGCGTGTCCTCTTGATTTAGTCATGATTTAGTAAACTTTTATAATGAATAAAAAGATCTTCTTCAGAAGGGCCGTCATGTTCAGTTTTTTCTCCACTTCTTAGTTTTTTTAAAACTTCCCAAAAATTTTAGGTTTTTGTTTTTGTACAGATTCTAAGGACCTTAGAAGTTTTTTTTCCATATGTCTTTTGGCCTGTCTACATCTACTTTTATAGATTTTCTTTTTTCTTACAAAACTAGATATTAAAAATGGATTATTCGGATTTCTACTTAAAGCTTTTCTTGTGTTTCTAACATCTCTACGCATTTGCGAGCACTCTTTTGTAAACCAGCTTTGGTTTTTTGTAATTGTTTTCCTATTAGTTCTTTATGTGCCTTTTTTTGGAAAGTCAAGTTAGCAGCGGTTTCAAAAGTCCTTTCTATGTCCAATAAGTGCTTTTCAACATCGTTTAGAGATTCGTTTTCTAAAACACAATTTTCTAGAATTTAATAATAGGCTCGATTCAAAAGCCAAATTTACCTTAAGTGACGTCATTCAACATCATGTTGGGCAGAACAATCCGGGAAGAACACTGTGCGCATGAATCATAAGTCATTCTTCGGCCAAAAACTACTTGATTCATAAACCTAATGCGATACTATTAATATCTATTTTTAAAGAACCAAAGAACTGTGTATAAAAAAACATGATCGAGACCTGCTGTCATAGATTGCGATTTTTGTTTTGTCTCAACTATTCCGAAACTATGCTTTTACACATTCTATACTTTTGATGTTATACATGAAATATTTGTGAAAGGTTGAACTGGCATTTGAACAATACTACTGTATTACTCCAGCCTTAGTTACAAATATTCCACAATTTCCATAGTACAGTTCTTCCTTAGGAATGGAATGTGATCACACCAGTACGCCACGACACTAGACTACCCTATTTTAAATTATGATTAAAAAAATTATGCTATTTATCCTCTATAATGCTGCTACAAAAACATTTAGTTAGTTTATCCTCTATCATGCTGGTACAAAAACATAGTTTATACTTTAGTAATTGGATCAGTTTATCTGATCAACCCTCTCAATTAGATCAGCTTAATTAATTAACTAATTAGATTAGCATGTTTGTTGTTATTTACTTGATGATTTGAAAGAATATTTGAAACCAGTATCATTTTGAAACTTTTTATAAAAAATAAAACACCTTTATAAACAATAATACACCTTTATAAAACTAAAACACCTTTATAAACAAAAATACACACATAACAGTTTATAAATAAAAAACACGATGGATCAGGATCCTATTTCAAGCTTTTATTAAATTAGCTTTTATAGGCTGGTAATTAGGAAAATCAGCTGCGTTTTTCAGCCTCATAAACTGGGATAGCCTAGTCGACCGTATATCACCACTTTTGACCGCCTAGTCATGACCTGAAAAAAAAGCATAAAAGCTTTAGAAAAAAATCCAAGAACACAAAACTTCCCAAAAGTGATAAGAATATATTTTCAAATTTCTAACTTAATTTGAATTAAATAAATCGAAATTAGACGTTTTCTAGATCTTGACACTCTAGTCCTCGTTGTTGCTTAAGATCTCTAATTATAAAATAACTCGACCATGCGCCTTGAACTCAAGACCAACTTGTAACTCTAGACTTTTGTTTACAACGTCTTTGTATACAATTATTGCGATAGAGAGGCTCAAAAAACCTTAGATTTTTTAAAAATCATGTGCATAAAATGGTATACTGTATATTCATAGTTTTTTAATTAAAAAATTTGTTCAAACTTTTATCAATATAACAGCTGTGAGTTAAGTTAAACCGATTATCCACAACAATGGACAGTAGATTATCGAAAGATTTCTAATACTGTTTGAAAAAAACAATTAACACAAAAAAAGTTTGTAATTAAATATTTTTTCTTTAAACATATGTAGTACCACATCTGTGATCAGTAGGTCCACAATCAGTAGGCCCAAATTTTCATAAATTTGACCAATCGTCAGGTGCCTGCTTGTTGATTGTTCATGTACTTTTTTTTTTAAGAATCTTTTAAGGATTGTTTATTTTGAAGATAAACATTTAAACTGCTATCTTTCAAAAATGATAAATCATAAAAAATGAATCTGTAATCTAATTAAAATGTGTATCAATCTCATTAACTTAATCCAACCATCCCTTCATATTGTATAAATAACCAAATTAAATACTGCAAGTTGATTGGTTAGTCATTACTTCCTTTTGTTCGACTGATTTCAAGCATTGTAGACTGATATAAAAAGCTTCTGATTTCATTATATCAGAATACTTTGAAAGTGTTTAGTTGGACAAGCTAGTCACTTTTTGAGTTCATATTTGAGTTAAAGTTTATTTTCATCTGGATTCTGCTAATTCAAAATGGCGGATGTAGATCCTATGCAATACCTTCGGGTTGACCCTGGTCAGCTGATGAAGGAACAAGCAAAGACGTTCGACGCAAAGAAATGGGTGTGGGTACCAGTTGAAGGTAAAAATGGTTATGAAGCCGCTGAAGTAAAGAGTGCAGCTGGTGAAATTGTAACTGTAGAGACACAAAGTGGAAAGGTATTTACATATACAGTTAGTTTAATGTAACAACTGGAACTACTTACTGGACAATAACAGAGAGTATTTTAAGTTTAGGTCTTTTAGTTTATTATTATTATTATTATTACTTATTTGTTTTCTTTATATAAGCTGTTTGGTTTTGGAATCAATTTCTGTTTTAATGTAAAGAGATTGAATCAACTTATTTTAGGGTTTATATAAATGGAAGACTTTTTCTTGCACCACCACAAGTAACAAATCTATATTAAGCTCACAGCTCCAATACTCTCTTTACTTCCAACATTTCAGCGATGCTCCTAAGTTACTTCAAACTATGGCTCTTGCGAAAAAAAATTGACAAAGCATCAAACTTATTACCGTTCAAACTTATTTGTGATGAATTCGATAATTTGACAAAGATTACGGAAAGGATTGTTAGTTAGATTGTTAGATGATACTTAGAGTTTAAAGAAATTAAAGAACTTAAATTTTTGTTTTGTTTTTAGACAATTGAAGTATCAAAAGAAAAATGCGATCAAATGAATCCTCCAAAATACGAAAAAACATCAGATATGGCTGCACTCACCTACTTAAATGAAGCTAGTGTTTTGTATAATTTAAAGGCACGTTACACCGCTGGTCTTATCTATGTAAGTGTGTTTTAGCAATTCTGCTCATTACACGACCGTTATCTTTTTATTTTATAATTAATAAGTATAATTAGATTGTATGTATAATCATGGTGGAATCTATATCAAGCTTTTGTTTATAATCCAATCAATTATGAACTTAATTTATATTAGTTTTGTACTGTTTTATACAAGAACTATATCCGTTTGTATATATGTGCTTTTTAAACACAAGTTTTACTCTTCTATAAGTTAGGCATGCAGCGATAGCTTTTATGGCCATCGATACAAGATTTTTTCCCAAAACTCATTGCCAAAAACTTTGAGGATTAGCCGAGAACAAAAAGACCTTCCCTTAAAATAACTTTTTTGTAACAAGTACTATACTAATTTTATTATTTGCATTGCATATTTGTAACTCTTTCTCTCTTATATATATATTTTAGACCTATTCTGGTTTGTTTTGTGTTGCCGTCAATCCATACCGTCGCCTCCCCATCTACACAGATGAGGTCATTAAAATGTATCGGGGTAAACGACCCAGTGAAATGCCACCTCATGTGTTCGCTCTTGTGGATACAGCATACCAAGACATGTTGACTGATCATGATAATCAATCTATGTTGATCACGTGAGTAAAATGAACGTAACTTCTTATGAGGTGTTTTCAGTTTCTAAAAGTGTGTTTAAAAAAGATGAAGTTGGTACCATGAAGTTGCTAAAATACATGGACAAAATAAAAACTCTTTCTTATTCGACTTCTTCTTAACCTTCTTCTTCTTTATCGACGTTTTGTTCATCGTTTTGTTCTTTTTATTTTCTTCTAAAAAATTCAATTATTTTCTCTTGTAATTTCCAGAGGAGAATCAGGAGCAGGAAAGACTGAAAACACGAAGAAAGTTATTCAATACATCGCTAAAGTTGCTGGTGTTGAAAAGAAGAACAAAGCGGTAATATTGTCATTTTAAAAGCTATTTTGTCATATTTTATCGAAGTTTAATTGTATATCCAGTGAAGGGGTTTGAAAGACAAAATAATAAAATAAAACGAACTCTACTATTTCGTCATAGGATGAACCAGAAAAACGAGCTTTGGATGAACAAGTTGTAGAGGCTAATCCTTTACTTGAAGCCTTCGGTAATGCTAAAACAACAAGAAACAATAATTCTTCCCGTTTCGTAAGTATTTATGTGTTTTTATGTTTTGTACTTTTTTAATATTTTTTATTGATTGATATAAATCCATATTCAGTGGATAGTAAATTCGAAGTTAATAATTCCATATACTGCGACTTTTGACTATATTTTATAGAATAACTTTTTTAAGGTCATATAAATTCCTATCCTTAAACATTATTTCTTCAGGGTAAATTTATCCGTTGTCATTTCTCCCAAACTGGTAAATTGGCTGGATGTGATATCGAATCATGTAAGTAATCCTTTAATATGTTTGATTTGGGTTGATATGATTACATGGATAAGATCTGGTGAGAAGGATAAAACAATTAAAAAGAAGTGTGTGATCTCTGATAGAAGTTTAGGAAAAGAAACTATGGATACTGTATTCCAACGATGATTGAATGTTTATCATTTTTGTCAAGGTAAAAAACTAACTTGTATGCCAGAATGTCTTTTAATCTTGAATGCATTTTATTTAGACTTATTAGAGAAGAATCGGGTTATCCATCAAGGTTCTGCTGAACGTAACTACCATATATTTTACCAAATTTTATATGCAACAACTGATGAAGATTTACAAAAATATTGTTTGATTACACGAAAATCTGAAGAATTTGTATTCTTGAGTAAGGGTGTGCCCAAAGTTGATCGTATTGATGATTTTGAAGAATATGATGCTACTGTAGTAAGTACCAGTACTTATACTTTTTCTATAGTTTTGTAAAGACATTTTCTATTTTTCAAAAACTATTTTCAACTTGTACCTTCTCATATAAAACTTTTCTTTTCATATCAAAAGCCTTCACATAACTTTTTTAAACATAAACATAAACAATTTTAGAAAAACAAATATGAAGCATATTTTCATTTCGTTGTATCAGAGGTTTCTATACTTTTAAAACTACTATTAATATTTTTGTTTTTATCATCTTTAGAATGCTATCAATGTGTTAGGTTTCTTAGAAGACGAAAAAGATTCCATGTTCAAAATAATTGCTGCTATTTTGAATTTCGGTAACATGAAATTCAAGCAGAAGCCAAGAGATGAACAGGCTGAAGTCGAAGACCCAGCGGGTCAGTTTTTTATTATGTAACTATGAATTTTCTTTTTCGTTCAAATAAGCATTAATTAAGTTATATTAGAAATATACCAGCTGTAAAAAAGAAACGTCATTTATACGCCATAATATTTACATAAACATTTCCTATAGACTCCCGAAAACCCATAAAAATAACCTCAATTTGATAGTGTTGGGATGAAACAAGAGTTTTAATTTGCTTTAATTAATGCTTCTTTTCTCAATTTTAAATTTTAGACGGAGAACGTGTAGCATACCTTTTGGGTCTCTCAGTAGGAGAGTTCCACAAGTCTTTAACTAAACCAAAAGTAAAAGTTGGAACTGAGTTTGTTAACAAAGGTCAAAATGTTAGCCAAGTCTTATACTCTGTTGCAGCTTTATCAAAAGCTTTATTCGAGCGTATGTTCTTGTGGATTGTAGCACGTGTGAACAAGGCTTTAGACACAAAAGAAAGACGATCCTATTTCATTGGTGTATTAGATATTGCTGGATTTGAAATTTTTGATGTAAGTATTTTCCAAAATAACGAGTTTTTTAACTCCAGAAGCATTATAAAGAAAATATTTTATTTAAATTAAGATGAACTATATTTTGATAGAGACAACATCCAATTGAAGATGTTGCTAGACTTTGGTATAATACAATCTTTGAATACTAGAACAATATAACTATCTTTGTATAACTATGGGAACATATGCCAATAATTTACATTACTTTTTAGTACAATTCATTTGAACAATTGTGTATCAATTTAACGAATGAGAAACTTCAACAATTTTTCAATCATCACATGTTCGTGTTGGAACAAGAAGAATACAAGAAGGAAGGTATCCATTGGGAGTTCATTGATTTTGGTATGGATCTTGAAATGACCATTGACTTAGTTGAAAAGGTAGGTGAAGATTACGTATTTACAAATTTGATGAAGAATAGAAATTTGAATAGTAAATAGTTTTTCCGATGGAACTCTTTTCTTCTAACACTCTTTTCTTCTATTCTCCATTCAATAATGGCGGTAGTATTGAAAGTTTTTGTATTTATAAAACACCTCTTAACAAACAAGGAAAACTTAGAACAAAAATTTAGTCAAGATATATTTTGGTTATAAATTTAGCCAATGGGTATATTTGCCATGTTAGAAGAGGAATGTATTGTACCAAAAGCTACTGAACATACATATTTATCCAAGTTACATAAACAACATGCTGGAACCAACTCATCTTATGGCAAACCAACTGCTAAACAAGTCAAGAATGGTGGTGGTGATTTTATTCTCCATCATTATGCTGGTTCTGTCGGATACAGTGTTGCTGGATGGCTAGAGAAGAATAAGGATCCCATCAATGAGCATACTGCGAGTTTATTCTCTAAAGCAACCGAGCCTTTAGTAGCTCAATTGTTTGCTGATTACAATCCTGATCGTAAGAAATTTTTCATTACTTCATTCCAAAATACTATAAAGCTTATGCAAGTTATAACAGTTGTTTAAGTGTTAACACGATCCAATTAGGTTCTATTCAGTATATACACTGTCTTATTTAAAGTTTAATTTTTCAACGCTGATTTTCGCTTTGTTTTGAAATAAAATATCCTTATCTTATTTAGTTACTGGTGGACGGAGAAAGGGATCAGCTTTTCAAACTGTCAGTTTCCGTCATAAGGAACAGTTGAAGAACTTATTGAGTACATTGATGAGTACATCCCCTCATTTTGTACGTTGTATCATCCCTAATGAAGAGAAACAACCAGGAATGATCGAGGGAACACTGGTACTTCATCAATTACGTTGCAATGGTGTGTTGGAAGGAATACGAATCTGTAGAAAAGGTTTCCCCTCAAGAATGCTGTTTCAAGATTTTAAACAAAGGTATTTTGTTTTTCTTAATTCAGAATTTACTTCACTTATTAGTTTGTCTGTCATACATTTCCCTATATATCTTTCTATATTGCCCACAATAAAATACAGTTCATTCATGAAGTGCATACGCAATGAGATCCTTGACTGCAAACTTTTACATAATTTATATATCAAAATAAAATAATTGGCAAATAACTTCAACTTGAAACTTGAAAAAAACCCACTACTATTTTGTTGCTTACAAAAAAATTTTCTTTTAATGATATGATGTTTAAAATAAACGATGAAAATTAACTTGTTCACATTACCTTCACTCTTAAGGTACCAAATCTTAGCTGCATCAGCAATCCCAGCAGGATTTATTGATGGTAAAGTAGCAGCTGAGAAACTTGTTGAAGCCCTACAACTCGACCAAAGCGAATACCGTGTTGGGACCACTAAAGTTTTCTTCAGAGCAGGTATTGTCGGAGAATTGGAAGAAATGAGAGATGAAAGATTATCCAAGATTATCTCACAATTCCAATCTTACTGCAAAGGTCATCTAATGCGTATCGAGTACAAGAAATGGTTACAACAAAGGTTTGTGAATATCACGTTTTCTTCGTTTCTTAAAAAAAAATGCGTGAACTATGTGTCTATCATATAAATATATATGTTTAAACATACAAATCGTTGTGATTGGAATTATAAAGACTATACCCTGTTCCTTTAATATCAGTGTATGGACCTAAGAAATCTTTGCTTGAATGTAGCTGTATTATTATATATGTTAAAGTTACGTTATCGATTTTATCCTAAACAACTTCTTTAAAAAAGAAAATATTTTAATTTTTGTTTTAGAATTGGTCTTGCTGCTATTCAAAGAAACGTTAGAAGATATTTGTTCTTGAGAAATTGGTCATGGTGGAATTTGTACCTGAAAGTACAGCCTTTACTTTGTGTTGCTCGTGCTGAAGATGAAATGAAAGAGAAGGAGGAAGAATTAAAGAAAGCTCAAGAAAAAGCAAAAGAAGATGAAGAAAATCGTAAGAAGCTTGAAGAAACATTAACTTCTGCGATTACTGAAAGAGAAAAACTTTTTGCTGATCTTCAAGCAGAAACTGATCGATTAATCAATGCAGAAGATAAACTGCTTACTACAGAAGCGGCAAAGGTAAATATAAGAAATTTGTTCTATGTTTCTCTTTCTTCTTCCATAATTCTTGTATACTATGCTATCCTATAACCTCTATAGCTGCTGATAGTAGTGTATAAATTGTAGCTTTTGCAATGACTTACTTATAACATTTAGTCTCGAATCAATAATTTCAAAGAAATCTATTTCCATAAATACTATTGCTCAATTTTTATCTTGATATTCGAGCTGACTTCAAAAATCTATATGAGAAACTACAAAACTTCCTAGTCGAGCTGAATATGGATATCTAAATTATACTCTCCTATTACACAGATTCAACTTGAGAAAAGCTTGAACGAAGCTTTGGAGAGGCTAGAAGGTGAAGAACATGCTGTGGAAGTATCTGCAAGAAATATGCATGAGGCTGAAAATAAGATCCAAGATCTTGAAAATAAAACTGAAGAAATGTCATCAAACATTACCAGGGTAAGAATACACATGAATTTAATGGAATGAATACAATGGAAAAACGTTAAGGTTTTAATAAGAATTTGAATTTTGACCAGTCTGTTCCAAACAAGCTGTGACAAGGATTACACATAGCCATGGTCATAAAAACTAGTCTGTTGTGCTTAAAACTTTGTGGTGTGAAATCTAATGTAGATCAATTTATTTGGATCAAATTCAATACATGTTTCTTTCAGCTTGAATCTGAAAAAACGAATCGAGACAAGCAAATCAATGCATTGAATGAAGACATCAGTAAACTTGATGAAAGTGTGGCAAAGTTAGCACGAGAAAAGTTAGGTGTAGAGGACAGCTTAACTGAAAGAACTGAGCAGCTTCAAGGAGCGGAAGATAAGTGCAACAACTTAAACAAAGCAAAAAAGAAGTTAGAAGACAATTTAAAAGATGTAAGAATATTATAATGTTCCAATCATTTTCCAAACATTTTGTTCGTTCTTTCTAGAATAATTATCTTTTAAAATTTGTGAATATAACCTTAAGCGAAATTTTTCAAGTAAATTGTTTTAACTCCATTAAGTTTGTTCTATCCGAAATTAAACTTTTTATTTCTTATCTTTAGACTGAGTACAGTTTACAGAAGGAGAAAGATGCGAAGGCTAAGCTTGATAAAGAGAAACGCAAAGTTGAGCAAGACCTTAAGGAAAACAGAGACAGGTTATCTGACACAGAGACCGAACTCAAGACTTCTCAAGATATTGTTGTAAAGTAAGCAAATTCATCTCGTCTTATACAAACTCATTTTATACATTCTACCAACAAACTAGGAACTATCTTAACCAATAAAACATTGTCTGCTTATATATACTAACTGTTGCTTTAAACCATCCTTTTGATAAATGATGATGCTACTAAAAACATCAACTAAAAAACATTTTACTATAACTTTGAGATTTATCACATTTTATCCAAAAACATATAAATTAGCGTTTTTATGTTGTATGATTTTTTTTACTCAGACGTGAAAAAGCAATCAAAGAACTAGAGGAATCTAAAGAAAGCCAAGACAATTTGATCAAACAACTACAACGTAAAATTCAAGAACTTTTGGCAAAGATTGAGGAACTTGAAGAAGAACTTGAAAATGAGAGAAAATTGAGACAAAAGTCTGAACAAGCGAGAAAGAACTTAGAAGCACAAGTAGAAGAACTAACTGACCAATTAGAAGTTGCTGGAGGATCAACAAATCAACAGGTATTGGTATTGCTTTGCAATATTCTTCCAAATATTCTTATTTGTCTATAACCTATAACAGTCTACCTAGTTGTTAACTTCCTGTTTTTTCTTGAATATTATGATTCATAAAAACATCAACTTTGAAGTCGATTTTCTTCTATTATAATTGAATTGCTAGTTTTGTCAAAACTAAATTATTTTTGGAGCATCAGAAATCAAACATCACGTAAACTATATATATTTAAGATAAATATAACGAGACAATAAAGTGCTTATGTTTTATGTTAGATTGAAGTTGGAAAGAAACGAGAAGTAGAAATCAACAGATTACGTAAAGAAATGGAGGAGCTAAACACTTCTAATGAAGCAGCCATTGCTAGTGCAAAAGCGAAAGCAGCTGCAGCTTTAACAGAATCACAAGATGAAGTTGAAGCCCTGAAGAAAGCAAAATCAAAGTAAGTTATTCGTCTTAAAATTTGATCTTAAAACTAGGTGAAAAGTTAAATATTGTTTCATAGTTTCAGAGTATTATACATCAATATATACATAAAAGATTATTTTAAAACTATAGAGCTTGAGAAACTCAAAAAAGTCATCTACACATCAGAATTGTTTTTCACGCTTGCGAAACAGAAAATAATATAACCTTTATTATAGATCGGACAAAGAAAAGTCCCATCTTGCAGGAGAACTTGATGAAGTACAATCACAACTCGAACAAGTGAAGAAACAAAAGGCTGTTGCTGATAAGAATTCTCGAGCATTGGACGAACAAGTTAACGAGTTAAGAGGTAAAGTATCGTCAATGGAAAATGACATTAACGAATCAGAATCACGAAATATGAAAATGTCAAGTGAAACTGGCGATGTATCGAAAGCATTAGAAGACGCCGAACATAAACTTGGTCTTGCATTGAAGCAAATCAAATCTTTAGAAGCTGCCTTAGCTGAAGCAAGAGATGCTGCTGAAGCAGAATCAAAGGTAACATTTAGTTTGAATATTAAATGACCCGGTT
>JAYJMI010069991.1:0-21620 GCA_036873855.1 Sarsia tubulosa
CAATGACTAATGCTATGTTGCAGAAAAGACTTTTTGTTTATTTTGAAAAATTATATGCTTTTTTTTTTAATAGTCAAGACAAACAAGAAACAAGGATGTTCCTTGATATAAATATAAGAAGCAGCCAACGGAGCTGTTCTAAGAAATAGGTGTTCTTTTTCAAAGGAAGCTCAAAATTTCAAATTTCATAATTTCAATATAAATATTTTAGCTATGAATCAAACCAATTTGTTTGATGTCATATTTTTATATTTATAATTCTTTTTATTGGTCATTTTTATTATTATTATTCCATATAAAGTTATTATTAATATTGCAGTAATATAATGGTTTCCTAATTTTGATGATGAAATAAAAAAGAGAAACTTTGAAAGAATGTTAAACTCATGATTGATACGCCAAATTCTTTGTTATGAATAAAAACTAAAAAAAAATTGCATTTAGAATTGTATTCTTTACAATTGCCTTTGATGTCAATAAGGCAATTAATTCTTTTGGTATTCCAAAAAGTTTCAGATCATTTAGATAGACACATATTAGGAGAATTTGAAAAATTTATTATCACTATCTATTTTTACAAATTAATCCTTGAAATACCCAATATATACATCAAATAAGGAATAATTGTTGTAAAACATTTGAATGGTTCCTAAAAATAGCGACTTTATTAATTTTATTTTATTTTATTTTTTTTCCAAATGAATATAGCATAGCTACGAAGTTTGTCCTGATTTCTATTTCCAAACTATTTTAAATTTACATTTATAAACTATTTATTAGTATTAAAGGTCAACAGAATTTTAAGCACCAAATTAAAGCTAACATCAAATAAATTTTCCAGATTCCATATATGCCCTTAAAATGTTATTATTAATAACATTATTAATGTTTTAACATTAACGTTTTTATAAAATTATAACTTTGCAGAAAAAATATTTTCAGGGGGTAAAATAAAAAATAAAAAATAATTAAACAACATACTTTTTGTGCGTCTGTATTGTAAATGCTAAAGATTACTGTAAAACTGCAAAGCAAGCTGAATCTCAACCACAGACTATTAAGAAAATAGAAAATGAAAATGAAAAACAGCATTTGTAACAAAATCAAAAATTTCAGAACTAACAAAATTAGTCTTTTTAAGACAATACTAAAAATCTTGATAAATAGTAATTAGGTCTGCTGGAATGCTTTTAATGAATACTTAAGGAGACTTATTTAAAAAAAAGTATAGAATAAGGTACAATTAAAGGCAAAAGGTACTAATAATTGCCAACTTTCTAAATAACAATAAAATTAAACAGAGTTTTTGCCGTAATAATATTTTACAGCCAAAACAATGCTTTATACATTAGATATATTATGAAGGAAATGATAAAGAAAATAAAATTCAACAATTACTTACTTCATTTTGTTTCTGCCTTTTATCTTTTTTTAATTTCGACTAAATTATCATATGGTCTACAATTATACCAGGTTACAAAGAAAGTTAAAAAAACAACTTTAGGATATTTATAATTTAAATCCAAAACTTTGTTTTTTTAAAATTTCTTTTTTAAATTTCTCTCTCGTTCAAAAAATTTTATATTTTGAATTGAGAGAAATTATTTTTTGAAATGTCGATGTAGAGTAGTTATACGATAAAAAGACGACGCTTTGTAATAAAAAAATGAATAAACATTAAGTTGATTTTTGCTAAGGGGTTTTCCTATAACAATAAATGATTTTTTTTCCGGTTGTCAATCAGAATTTACATGAAACAAAAACAAATCACACTTTATATAAATTTAATATGCAATGTTTTCGTTACCGATAAGTGTTATTGATAAACTTTCGGTAACGACAATATAAAAGATAATCAATGCATTTATTCATAAAGCAGACATAACGTCATTATACACAGATTCCTTGTGCATTACATTTTATAGGAAGTTATGGCATTTGTAATTCAGAATTGACTGGATTACAGAATTATTTATAAGAACAATATCGACTGAATGTATGAACATTTGCAAAAAAAATTTAAAGTCAAAATTTCACTCCTGTACAACTTTCAGAACAACTTGTATATAAAAATATATATGTTCTAGCTCCACCTATTGTTCATACGTGGATAACTAATTTACTTTTTAAAGTAGCAATTAACAATCAAAAAAAGATTTTTTCATAACACTAGATTTCTAGTTTTCTTGAAAACAGAATATTTTTAGTCCAGTCCTGAAGAACGTAACCTATGCATCAGTACTAAACTGAATTTTCTTATTGAACATGGTTATTTGAACTGTTGCGAATACTTTGGGAGGTCTTGCAAGTAGCAACCAACGTAACATTTCGTTGAAATATGTGACCTACGTGTCATATGTTTCTTGTTCCTTACGTTTCTTCTGCGTAACGTATACTCGTGCCTTACATGTCCTCGGGCTATACGCGTAATCTTGTATTATGTGCCTTCCGCAAAATGTCGTTGTGCCCATTTTTTCCATCAGATTTCATTCATTTCGTTTTAGTTTGGTTTTACCTTATATGTATTTGGAAGATTTACTCAAAGAATTATTACCTATTTATCATATAAGCTTAAAAATTTCACCATATTCATAAAGACAAAGGGGTAGACTATATTTTCAGCCCGAGCTGGAATTTCATCTCTCCGATTTAAAATCTCATTTTCAATAAAACACTGTTTAACCCAGCTTACTGGACTATACAGGATTTATAACCGACCACTATGATATCTATGGTTCAGTATAGACTATGTATACTCCTTCTTTTATATTCACGTCCGGAATTTTTGGTTGCATATCTTCTCCGCTTTTCCTATTCCGATTCTCAAGCCCGGATTTCCGTGTAAAAGAACAACTAAATCTAGTCTAACTTTAGTAGAACACTAAATATAAATATTCAAGACTTCGTATATAACTTCTTCTTGATTTCAAAATGTTTAGCCAGTTTTATGTCCAACTTTTTTTTCATCAGCTAAGTTTTAGTAGGGGATCATAGTCCAGTAGAAGGGAGGGTCAGGGTGTGGCGTTTTTCTGAAAGTTCAATCAATACAGATAACGGAATAGTGCTAAAAAACGAAATCCCCCTGGGGTCTTTTGTTATACCCTGCTTTAAATCAAAAACTATACTTTTACCATAATCTGTATTGGTTGAACTTCCAGAAGAAAACTAGGAGACGTACTCCCCCTCTCATGCCACACCCTGACTCTGTCCCCTACTAGACTTTAGAATCACTTGAGTAAGTCCCTTTAAGACTTACAACGATATAAAAGATTCAACTTGAAATGTTAAAAGGCTTAATAGAAAACTTACACTAGATTTATCAACCTGTCCGATCTATATAGTACGAAGCATTTCTTCAAAATTGGATTCCATTTTTATAGGACTTTGAAAAAAATAATTGTAAAATATTTATACTTTCTGAATAACGTCATAGAGTAGATTCCTTTTCATAGAAAAAGATATACCGTAAACTTCCGACTATAAGCCCCCCGTATATAAGCCCCCATGTTTAAGTCCACCATAATTGGTAACATAACTTTCCTTCCATGTATAAGCCCCCCGTGTATAACCCCTCCTCATATATAAGCCCACACAAAATCGTTCGAAACTAATAAAATATATGGTAAAATAGATGGAATAAACAACAAATATGATAAATTGTTTGTATATCGGTATAAAATGTAAAAATTTTCTTAACAGTAATTCCATTCCATGTATAAGCCCCCCCCCGTATATAAGCCCTCCCATGTATAAGCCCATACAAAAAGCGCTTACGAAATGGTATAAGCCCTGGGCTTATAGTCGGAGGTTTACGGTATATAAGGTCCTATTCATAAGTGATACTCTTTCATAAGTTCTTTGTCACACCCTACTTGTCATCTGTTCTAAGTATTTTTAATCATTCATAGTAATAGAAAGGTTACAAATTCATAGGAGTATAGTGTTTATTTAAAGGCAACAACGTAGGTGATCTAATGCTCACAAGTATTTAAAATGAACGGTATCCAAAGGAGCTTCTTTTGGTAACCTTCTGTAACACATCGTTTCTCATAGGACCAAAAGTGCAAAAGTGGACCAAAAACACATATTATTAGAACACAATGTATCCTCTCTAGTGCACCATTTAAAATGCATTTCTTTTGTTTCCAAACAAACCAGAGAACAAAACAGAATTATGAGGAGATCTATATTTTATCGTTTTGTTGTTTTCATGAAGTAAGTGAATAATTGATGTTGCTAATGTGAGGATTACTCTCACTCACTGTCAGGATACTTGGAAAATAGACACGTAGGCACATGAAAAACAAACGATGGGGGTACGTAAGGCACGAGAACGCGTAAAACATGAGGACAAGTAAAGCACAGGAACACGTAGAACACGCATGGGGTACTAAAAAAATCTCGATAGAAGACATATTTATTTAGAAGAAAACCAATCTTAAGTTACTTAAAACTGTTTTTTTACTTAGCACGGTTGTTCTGATATTTTGATTATTTCATAGAGAACGTGTGTTCGAAGGCTTATCACTTGAAAGGAACAATATGTTAAGAAAAAAAAGAAGATATCCGAAAGGCGTTTTAAGGACTTAACAAAGTTCTAATTTTATATATAAGTCAGTTTGGAAACCTCCATGAATATATAGCTTTCCGTAGGTGCAAAACCGATAAAGACTACCTGTTTCTTAGAACACCTCTATTGTCTAAAGTAGTTTACCAAAAGAAATGAAAAGTGTCAAAAACAATTAAATTTAACTAGCAATTTTTATTTGAGAATAAAAAGCAAAAAAACACACACACGTCAATTTCCGTTAATTATTGTCGTAGACCGATAATTTAAATTATGCAAACCTACTATTGACATTCGATAGCCGAAATTCAATGATGCGCTAATAATTAACAAGTCATTTTAATACGATAACAATGAAACTCTATGATGTATCGTTAAAAAAAACTTCTCAAATATCCCTCGCCCTTTCATTGTTTTTTTTATATCCAATATTAACAATGAGTATTATTAAGTAAAGTAAACGCTGTAATGTCTCCTCTTAGATGAAATTATAGCTATATCAAGATATTTAACAGAAAACATACAACTAGAAATTTTTTTATTTTTTTTTAATCTAACGGAATTGAGATTTGATAAATAATATTTTATTTTTGTAAGTGAGTTTATTGATTCAAACTTTTATGTTACTTCTGTTATAGATCTTAAAAGAATATAAATATTAAAAAGCAATGTTAATTTAAAAAAGTATCAAATATAAATTAACGAAGAGGATATAAATCACAATTATTTTAGATTTAGTACGAGTTAGATTCATTGATATTCTATCAATGGGTAATTCTCGCGCTAATATGTGGATATCGATTATAACGATCCTATCAACGATAACGATACTTAACGCGCAAAGAACAGGTACGTGCAAATTTCATTTAATATTATCGATTACTGGTCCATTTTTATCGATCATACATGTCTGTTTTATCGGTTACTGGTCCTTTACCATTTTGATGAATTTATTATAAATTTCTGTTTTGTTTTATAAATGTTAGGCTTCTAGTTTTATGCCTGCGAAGTGATTTTCTGTACTTTTTATTGGCTAGGGTATTTTACGTAACAAGAATTATACCAGAAACATACAAGCAGTAACTTCAAAAAAGGACAACAACACGAAGTCACTCAGACACTAATTCTACTTCTGCGCTAACTGTTTTCTTAAGTACATTTCTGATAAATCCTGAAGTATATCCTTTTCACTAGATGCGACTTTTTATCTTTCTTTCTGCACACAATCATGTTTTTTTTTCTTTAATTTTCCTGCTATTTCGACAAATTTTTCAAATGGACACTCTGCTGAGAGATTTGAATTTAACACTAAAAAAATTACACTGTTTTCGTTGAATTAGTATAAATTTTGAGATAAATTAAAATGCTTATGGTTTAAATTTAGTCAGCTATTTTCAAAAAACATTTTCTTTTTACTTTCAGTTGCAAAATGTAGTTTCTCAAAATTTTAAATTTAGAAAAAAAAAAAATATTTTTTTTACCCCCTGAAATAATTTTCAACAATTTTTTTGAATATATTTTGACGCCGCGGGAAATCGTTTCTTGATATAGTCATATTATGAAAAAATGATTCTGACACTATTTAGTAAAGAGTCGAGGAATTTTACATTTTCATAACAAAAAAAATTATTGTTTAACAAAGTAACTCTAATAAACTTGTCAATTTCTTTTGTTCCAATTTTAAGTAATTGTTAAAAAAAAAACATATCAACTTTAGCAATAGCTACAGAAAATGGATTTATTTTAGTATAAAAAAACTAATTTTAACAAAAATACAAAAAGTAACAACAAATTATGTACGGCAAAAAAAAAAATTCAACTTTTTTGGGGGTTTCCACTTTTTATTGCGGTTGAATAAAATGTGTCAACAAGAAGCTTTATGAGCTCCTTTTTGTTAAATATTAAATAACTTAGTTCAAATATTTTTTTTTTTAATAGATTTTAAGGCCACCGCATAAATTAAGTAAGAGATCATAAAGTTATATAAGAATCCTTCAACAAAATTATATTCAAAACATCTTTGATTTTCAATATTGGTTTTAACAGAATATCAAATTGGTTTTTGACACATTGTGGCTGCGGTTAACAAATCATCGTTAGCTCCCAAAATTAATACGATTTCGTGATACCCAATCACTTGCGATCTATTAAATTCTTGTTAATGTGGTAATATCTAATTTCCTTTTAGACAGCAAAATATAATTCCCTTGTCAAGGATTTTATGCAATCTAAAACTTTTATATGCTATTCGATGATCTTATAAAATCTTTTGTTATCTTAAGATTTGACCACACTCAATTTTAAACCCCTTTTATAATAGAAAATTAAATCTTATACGTTCTGAACTACATAGCCCCTAATAGCCCCTCAGATGCTTTTATTTCAACGGAAACTTTTATTTTAATTTAAAGGTACTTACTCACGTAATTCATTTTCGTCCAACCTATATTGAAATTTATGTATTGTAAAGAGCAGTTGGAAGTCAGCAAATCTGCTAAAAATCACCTAATTTAATACAGCCGATTAAAAGTTAAATAACTTCAAACTTTGTAAAAAGCTCAATCTGCTTCTTGTTTTCTTTTGTTTACCGTATTTGAAATTCAAATATCTCAATAACTACACTGAGAATTTGGCTCAAATTTTCACAGGATACTACTGAAGTGGAAATCTTTCAGTTCACAAAATTTCAATAGGGATTAGTTTTTTTGGCCAAAATAGATGAGTAAGTACCTTTAATTTTATACATGAACAAGAATATAAATTAATTCCATACCTTATGAATTGTTTTAATGTATATATTATGTGGTCGAGAGTTGTAATATATGGGCCGAACGAGAATATTGACTGATTTCATATTTTAGATTCTACACCAAACTAAGAATGACCTGTTCTATATTTAAAGAGCCAATTTAATGCATTGCGTTGTTTCTGTTCTTAAATTTGGTTAGCTTGAACTTGAACTTAAATTTTACTCTGTAAAAATTTCAGCAATATCGGACGCAATGCATTACCACTGACATTAGCTTTTTAAGTAAATTATACATTTTGATATTATTCAATTATTTTTTTGTTTATAAACAATAATTGGTTTAGTTGAAGCCTGCACCATAATCGAATTAAACCGAATTCAAATTATCATCTCTTTACAACAAAACTTTTGTTCTTATTTTATCTAGTGTTATCATATTTTTTTGTTTTGTGTTCAATCCTTTTGAGTCAGTGTTAAATATACTTTTGAGTCAAGTGTTAATTATAAACATGACGGATGTCTGATATACTTAATCCGTATTAAAAGTACTTAAAAACAAAAATAAAGTTCGTAACCAAAAGAATTTAATGTTTAAGATTTCTTGAAATGTTTTCTTCCGTACTTCAAAAAATAATGACATACATAGAATGAACGGTTCATTGTACTACTAATGACGTCACACGTTTAAACATCCGTTATTACTAAGAAACGTACAATTACACTTCGCTTGTGGTAGCTTAAGAAATATATTTTAAAGAAATTCATGAACTCATTTCCAGTTCTCCTTCTTAATCAAATTTTAAAGTGACGTCAAATGACGAAACATCCGCTATTACTAAGAAACATACATTGCACTTCTTTTGTGTTAGCTTAAGAATATATTTATTTTAAAGCAATGAAAGATTGTTCAAAAACTGAAGTTTTGTAGCTGTGTCGTTAACTAATTTCCAGTTCTCATTCATAACTTGTAATGTTTCATAAAAAAAGTAATAGGATCGAAGTTGACTATGTAAAGAAAAGAAAGGACAATATTGCAAAAAAATAAATTAACTAGTACTTATTGAAGATGTTATTTTTTAATGCTTAAGGATGGTAAAAGCAAAAATAAAACAACATATTAAAATACCAACATGTTTCTCTTGCTATGTACTGCAAGCGTTTTCAAGGTTCTATACATGAATTTTTTTTGCTACATTTATTTTAAATAAAACTTTAACAATTTTGCCAAATAAGGTAATACATAATTACACTAAATACATAAATCAATTATAATAATTAAGTTAAAATGTAACTTGCTTTTACCATCCTTAAGCATTAAAAAATAACATCTTCAATATTCACTATACAAGATGAACATATCAATTCATATAACTAGTACTTGTTAAATTCAATCTACAGTAATTAAAATGCTTCTATCTTAGAACATCGCACTTACTACATTTATATAGACTAGATTAGTCGTTTAAAAAAAGTCACATATGGGTAGGAAGGTTCTCTTGAATATTCCCGTGCCGTAAACTGAAACCCGTATTTTGCGACTTCCGACCGTATTAAAAAAGAACGACTTTTCTAAAGTCTATATTTATATAAAATTTTGAATGTTATTTTTAGTTCCTTTTAAAATGTCTAAAATAAGTCACACGCGTGTGGCTGGCAAAGTTTAAAAATAAAAGTTGACGATAAGCTACGGAAGCGCCAACCTCGTTCCAAGAATAAATTTTCGCTTCTTCGCCTTCCTCTATTGCAAATTTTCTATACACTATTTAAAGAATTCTTCAAATAAATCAAATTAGAAAATAAATTCTACCTTAGATTGATGGAGAGAATAAAAGAAAAGATGTCACATCATAGCTTTTTACAAAATAGAACTTGTCTTTGAACACCTTAATTTAATGTAGAGAATAATACAAAGGAGTCATAAAAGGTCTTTCTACAAACACGTATTTAACTGAAAAGCCAACCTCGTTCCCAGAGTAAATTTTCGCTAAGAGAAGATCGCACAGGGAACGAGGGAGGAACGAGGTTACTGAAAAGTAACACCAGAGATTACCCACATCTCAAATAATTAGACATTATGCAATCTCTGCATTTTTTCTACAACTGTATTATATTTCACAAGAACCAAATATCATGGGGTTTCCCATAAAATTGAAAATCATGTGATTGAATTACAAATCACTTGTACCACAAGTAAGTCTTTAAAGTTAAACCAACACCAGGAAACGACTGTTAAGTACAATAGGAAATACATTGTATTACATTAAATACAAATCTTTTTTCTTGATTTTGAAATTTGTGGTTTTGAAATGTAACTCGGTCTAAATTTTTGCTAACCATGTTCCCACCCTTTATGTCTCTTTTACGATTTTTGATGACGGCAATAAAGGCCCTGGGAACGAGGTTGAATTTTTGTCTGTCTGTCCAAAAACTATTTTTAAAAAATAACCTGGATCTAATTACTATATTAGATATAACCACATTTTAACCTTTTTGTAATACTTTTTTTGACATCGTCTGACATAAGACATTCCGACAGCCCTAATATATTTTTGTACCACCATAATAATCTTTTAATGGTTACCCAACACCAATTTTATTGTTCATAAACAATCTTGCTTTAAAACACAAAATTATCAGTATATACTTTTCAAGAATTTATTCTCCTATTTTTAGAAGTGCCACTGGTTTGCCCTTTTTTTCTTGGTAATGACTCTCTAATCGGTTGTCACTTAGAAATTCAGTTACTTTAATGCTTTTTACTTTTTACATCTACATAAACTCCTTGGTTTCTCGTTACAAGTATTGTTAAAGTATTTAACACCATGTGCTATTAGTTGCAGGTTCTGCGGTTTCTCTTTGTCACATGGTATATCATCTGATATTTATTATTCATTAACACTATGTTTTAATTCAATTTTTTGTGCTAAAATAAATCTACTAAAGTACCAAATGACTATATCCTTTAATTATGTTTACTGTTTTACAGAACAAAAGGTAAATAACAAAAATTTATTATTACTAAGTTTTCACTAGTTATTTCACTAGTTACACTGAAATTAAAGCCTAAGTTGTCTGGAATATAGGTTGCCGATAAAATTGAAAATCGGTGTATTTTCTTCTGCTTATCTTTTAGCAGCATTGACTTATATTTCAAAATTTAAATATAGCCATTTGCTTCAATTTTGAAATTATTTAACTTTTAATGCCATGTAAATACTTGGGTCAAAACACTTGGGTAACTTAAAGTTGATGCAAGACGGATTGCAAGCCGTAACACCGTTTTAATAATTATCAAAAACTTCAAAATGTCAAAGCACTTTTGTTTACACTAGGGTAATGATTTAATTTATGTCGAGGCTTACGATTGTTTAACTTAAGGTTTAAGTGCGAACGATTAAAACGGTTGAAAAAGCACCCAGAACTGCGCCCGGAACTGCACCTATAACTAAACCCAGAAAAGCTCCCAGAACTACACCCGGAACTGCTTACTTGGTTATATAAGTAATACCATATACTGTTTTATGGTAAAAACGGTGAAATACATGTCTAGTTTGTCTTTCCCAAAATTACTTCTGCCTTTATATTAAAATTATTCGTGTGATACAGCCTTTAGAAGACTAGTTTTACCTGTTTTTTTTAGAGAATAAAACTCATAGTCTAAACTAGCTTTTATAAAAATTCTAAGAAATTTAAACGTCACGTGTTTTTATGTGAGTATTACTCTGTGACAAAAAAACCCTGCAAAAAATATTCAACTCTGTTGTTTATATGAAATCTGCTTATCTTTTGATATTTAAGAAATGTATTTTTAAAATAAATTCTTATTTGTTTTAGAGTAACGCAATCATTAAATTGTATTTTTTTTATTTCCAATATATAAAGTTCTTGTTGTTGTGAAAATGGAGATGTTCTACTTCTAATAAAAGTATAGAAAGCAATACACCGCTGTTTAACGGTGTATTTTGAGGACTTTTAACTTATATTTTGATAACTTTTTCTAGAACAATGCAAACAGCCGATAGACTTAGTATTTGCCATCGATGCTTCCGGTAGTGTAAAAGACGCTGGATTTGCATTGATTAAAACATTTACCAAAGATATTGTATCAAAATTTGAGATTGGCGTGAGTGAATCCCACGTTGGTGTTTTAACCTTCAGTGAACATGCCGAATCTCAAATTAGACTTACAGAAACATTTAAAAAAGAAGAACTTTTACAAATGATCGACTTGTTAGATTATCCAGGCTACCGTACAGCAACTGATGATGCTCTAAGAGTTGCAAATACAGATTTCTTTTCTGTTTCTGGTGGCGCAAGACAAGGCGTACCTCAGGTTTTGATTCTTTTGACTGATGGAAAATGTACCGTATGTACTGAATCCGTTTCTGATGCTGTGCAGCCATTACGAGCGAAAGGTGTTACAGTTTACGTTGTTGGAGTTACAGAGAATATTAATGTAGATGAGCTAAATTCTATTGCTTCTGTTCCTCAATACGATCATTTATTTCAAGTAAACACTTTTGATCGATTAACAGACATTGTTACCCAACTACAAAATAAAACCTGTAAAGGTAAAACAACTTTATATTTATTCTTTAAAAACTCTCTCTCGTAGTTTTTTTCTGGTATACCCCTGGTACTTAAAAAGTCAATGTCAGATGTAATGCATTGCGTGGTTTGTGTTTATAAGATTGGTCAGCTATAATTTTAACTTTACTTTTACGTTGCATACATGTGAAACAAATAGCATATCGGATGCAATGTATTACATCGGACATTAACTCTTTAATAACGTTTATTTTTGATATATATAATATGAGAATTTTCAGAAAAGTTAGGACATTCTGGTCTATTGGAAGTTAAATTATCTAGTTTCCTAAGGTGTTTTGTTTATTCGATCAAAACATTTCAAAAGTTCTTCATCACAAGTTATTATCAAAAGCTAAAACCAGTTAAATAACCAGTTGCATTGTTGATATATCCTTAATTAGTGATATGTAATATTATGTTTCATTTCTTTTAGTTAAAACTGGTAAATGCTCGAAACCTCTACCACCATTCAACTGTGACAGCCGTAGAGAAGACGAGTGTTACAATGATGAGAAGTGCCCTGGAACACAGAAATGTTGCTCAGATGGATGTATCAGAAAATGCAAATATCCTTTAATTAGTACGTATAGTATTAAAACCGTGATCCCAGGGCCCCTTACCTCTTTTACTTTTGTGTCCGATAGTGAAAGAATACGTTCTGGGGACTAGAATGTATAATATTAGTAATTAGTTCTTCACAGTCCTTTTCAAACCTTTGTTTTGTGTTAAAAGGCAAATATTTAGAGTTGCTAGAAAGTTTTGAATTATGTTCGTTATGCAAAAAACAGGTGAGATACTGCTATTGTTAAACGGAATTTTATGACAAAATTCTTTTGAATAAATTATATAGTTTTCGAGGTAACTAAATATTAAAATAGATTTTCAATCCATTAACTTCACCTTTGTAATAAACCATCATACTATTTTTTTGTATTCTAGATTGTCTCAGTCCTATTGATATTGCTTTTGCTCTTGATTCGTCCAGCAGTGTTTCACCCTCAAGTTATGAAGAAATGAAAGAATTCTCAAACAGTATAGTTGATGCTTTCCAAGTTTCTCAATCAGATGCTCGATTTTCAACATTAGTATACAGTGAGCGAGCTGACTTGGGATTTAACTTTGTCAGATACGATGATGCTACTTCAATCAAAACAGCAATCAATAACCTTCCACATTTACAGTCGAGAACAAGGGTTGATGAAGCTTTAGAATTAGCTAAATCAGATATTTTCAGTTTACAGGGACAAGTAAGAACTAGAAGACCTATGGTATTGATTGTATTTTATGATGGGAGTGTAAGTTCTGGTATGAGAGATCTTGAAGTAGTTGCAGAACCTTTGAAAGCTTATGGAGTAAAAGTTATTGCTATTGGAGTTGGACCTGAAATTAATGGATACCAGATGAGAAAAATAGCATCAGACGAAAGTTCCATCTTTCAAGCAGATGACTTCAAAGGTGTCTTACCGGAAATCTTTGCTATTACAAGGAAAGCTTGCAATGGTAAGTTGTTTGTATTTATAGGCGTTGACCCTTAGGCTACTAAAGAGTTTTCTTGATAAAATACATCTTTATTTAGAAGAAAAACCAATCTTAAACCAAACATTTCTATTTTTTGAATCAATCTTTGAAAACATGTGGTAAAAATTTGTTTCCTCATTGCTCTATTTTAGAAAAACCTGGCAAATGTGAAATTGATCGCACACCAATTGATCCATCTCAATGCGTTGGAGTAAGTGATGAATGTGAAAACGATTTTGATTGTTTTGGAAATGCTAAATGTTGCAAGCAAGGATGCAAGAAAAGCTGCACAAAACCAGAAGCAGGTATTGCGCTGTTGTTTGACTTTGTGCATAAAACTGCGATTGTTGTTTGTTTGAAATTGTTATAAAATCTGTGTTAAAAATGAAGATTTCTTAAATTTAAGCCCTTAAAAAATGGTGATATATAAATTATATAAGTTAATAAATATGGTAAAACATATAAAACTAATCTGATGGCAAATAGCAGTTCTTATTTTCAAATCTTCATAACTTTTCAAATAACTACCCATTATGATTAATTGTTAGTCTCAATACATAGCGCCCTAAACTTCTAAGCTGCTCTTTTTTGATTTCTTTGAAATTTAATGCATAACTGATACAACAAAATTTTAGGTGATCTCAATATATTCCCTATACAACTTGATTTCTTGTAGTTTGTCGACGAAAAGTTGATATCGCCTTTGCCGTACATCAAAACTTACTCGAGGGTGAATTCGAACTTACTAAATACTTTCTTAACTCCGCCATTGATCATTTCGATATCGGGGTTGATAAATCCCACGTGGCTTTAATGACTTTCGGTAACGAAGCAAAAGTGGTTTTTGATTTCAATCTTGATCAATCTGTAAATGGAAACATGAGAGATCGTGTAAATGAAATGAGATATCAATATGGATTTGGACGACTTTCAAGTGTATTGGAACTATCTTGTGATGCTATTTTTTGTGCTAATGGTGGTACTAGAGATAATGTACCAAAGGTAATGGAAATATTTGTTTTAATTTTTAAGAAAAATATCTTATTCATTACTAGTGCTTTAGAAGCTTATTAAAGGCATTCTTAAATTAAATGATGTTATATCATTTTTTGGTAAACAATTATTTTCAACAGTAATTTATTAAAATAGAAGCCTTTTCTTAAAATCAAAGTTCATTTTGATTTCTTCAAAGTGGTATATATATGGAAAGCTATATTTATGTAATATTACATCATTTTTTCAAACTTAGATGCTTGTTATCATTACTGGTCCATCTTCACCCTCCTCACCAGATGTATTAAAAGAAAAGTTAGCCACTCTTCGCGCACGTGGCGTTGATATCTTAACGATTGGTATCGGTGAAGTAGATACTTCCATACTTCAAGCTATCACAAGTGGTGATTCCGATGTTGTTGATCGTGTATTACTTTCAAAGCGTGTTGATGGTATGATGCAGTACAGTCAAGATATTGCTGATTTTGCATGTGGAGAAGGTACTTAAGTTGTTGCTTTTTTAAAATGAAACCCAGTAGACACGTTAAGGTATTTGACGTCCATTGTACGTTCAAAAATGCGCACTGCACCCTTTCTGAACGTACAATAAACATTCATAACACAAACTTTGTCCACTGGGAATTAGAAAATTTGATGTTTCCAGAGAAACTTCCACTAGCTACTAATACTTTATAGAAAAGTTGAAAAATGATAAAATATTATTGAATGTTGCATATCCAACAGTTAATAAAAACACAAATTTTACCATGAATACTGTATTCCGATTTGCTGATTGTTTTTATTCATTATTAAATATTTAATTTTTTATTATTGCAGCCGGATCATTACCACCAGTTGGAGGTGTAACTGGCAAAGGCGTAAGTAATTTCTCAATTAAAACTTGTGTAAGTTCTATTTAGAAAGAATTTGTTTAGTTTGATGATAAACTTACACATACAAAAAGTAAGAGGAGCAGATTCAGTTCCTGATATTTGGAAATTTTATAATCCAAAAAAATGGTAGCAAATTTATATTTTTTAAATACATCTACTTACCTTAAGGATCCGCCATTTTGAACTTTTTTATTAGCGCTTTATATAAGTAATAAATAAAATATTCGAATTCCTCGTTCAAATATAAGCCCATAATCAAATTTTCATTATTTTTTGTCCACAGAAAAAACAGTTATATGAATATATAAAACTGTATTTAGGGGGGTAAAAAGAATCTGGACACTGTTTAAAGTGGTAAAAATAATTTTTACGTTGAATTCCTATGTAAAATTCCAAAATGTAACTTTTATTCTGATTGTTAAGAAGTAATGAAAATTTTAGACTAGGCTTATTTTTTGACGAGGATTTCAAAAAGCGTATTCATTTTTCAGAAAATTTTAAACTTAAAAGTTTAAAAACCCATAATGTCGGATGTCTTACGGTCAATGTGTCCCTAAACTATTTCATTTCTTTTTTTATAAATGAACTATACTATTCTGAGTATTTTTATGTGAGTAATACTATTGTAAGTCCTTAGTAAAAAAAAAATCTTAGGAAACCACAAGTAAAATAAAACTACTTTTGAAGAGCCGAATAGTATTTGCAATTATAGATGCTGAACTGGTGTATAACATGTAACTTTAAGGCCGTTTTCCACTCATCCGCAAGGGTAGTATTTCTACGCGTGGAATTTTTATTGTTATTTTAATTCCCAATTCAAAAAACACATTAAAAAGTTGTTAAATATAATAGACCGCGCAGGAAAAATACTGTGCTCGCGGTTAGTGGAAAACGGCCTTTGGATCATATAAATACGTAGAGATTTTTTCATTCGTTTCTAGGGCTGTAAACCAAAAACATGTTACAAAGGACCTAAAGGATCAAGAGTAAGTAATGATTTAAAACACATAAAGAAACCGTCGAATATTTATTACATTTAAATATCATTCTAAATGTAAAGAATGGTTTCCATCTAATATTTTAGGTTTTGATATCTTGTAGGAGTGGATTATGATAAAAAAAAGTGAATAAAAAAGCCTGTTTTTATAATTGTAACCCAAAGACGAAGATTCTAACACTTTCGAAATATCGTTAGAAATAAGTTGAGTTAGCCTCTATAAAAAAAATGCTTTTACACAATTTATACCTCAGCTCTAAAAAGCTATATTCTAAAAATAAAGTAAAACAAGTATATTCTAAGGAACTACATTGTTAGCTTTCCTATCTTACTGTATCTTGAACTTGTAAAAAGGCTGCATATCACTAGCGGATGGAAAAGACACATATCAAGATGCAAACGACGCAAGCTTTTAGCTTGAACAAGACCTTTAATTGAAGAAAGATATAAAAGATTTGCTATAAAATAACTTTATAACAAATTTTAAACTATTTTAGGGTCGACCAGGTAAACTCGGAGAACTCGGTGAATCTGGAGGAAGAGTGAGTTTATTTATTTATGGCTTGATTTTTCATACAGATTTTTTAACATAAATGAAACAACATTAAATAGAGAAGAAAAAAATATAACAGAAGAATATAAGGTGAAAAAACACAATAGTAAAACAAGTTATAATAATAACAATATAAATATATTTATTTGAAGTAAAGTGATATATCAAACTATATATATAACTTTAACTATATCTCACTGGCTTCCCTTCTCCTTCGTGCAGAAATCTGGAGTTTGTGGGATTCGATTCATAATTTACTTAAGTTGAAATCGAATGATTAACTCAGTCGGGAGAGCAGCCCCGTACCGATAGGAGGTTGTGGGTACGAATCTCACTTCGTCCAAGTTTCTGCATATCTCTATGTACAGAAAAGTTATAGTACTTTATTTTGTTTCACTAAAAATTTATTATAATTTTGCAAGAAGGCACAATGCTTTTTAACATACTAATAGAATTTAAACTCATAGAAATTCGTAGTTGATGTTCATACCAGTAATTTTTTACTTTAGGGTATGCCTGGACCAAAAGGTATTCAAGGGCCTAAAGGTACAAAAGGTCCTAATGGAAATACGGGACCTAAAGGAGGACGTGGACCAGAGGTATGCAATAAATTATTAAATAAAATAAACAATAGACAGACCATGGATGGATAGACAATATTCGTTATTAATAATTTTGTATCTTTAAACTATTGAGATAAAGATTATTTGGAGAGATGAAAATCAGCAAATTAATTAATAAAATTTGATATAGTTATATCCATATTATCACTATACAACGTTTAGAACTTTCTAATTATGCTCATAATTATGAACTTTGTAATTATGCGTAGGATGTATCTAGATATCTAGGTTTCTATATATCCCTTATCTTCATCCCATATCCCTCAATTCAATTTTCCTGGGTTATGAATGGATAAATAAAAAAAATGGTATTTTTAATCAAATAGTTTGACAAAGTAAAATGAAAGTGTCACGTTAATAACTATGACCATATTTATGATTGGTCGAAAAAAAAATTTTGTTCTTAAAAATGTTTTGTTATTATCCGAAAATCTATTATTAGAAAGTAGATAAACAATTTAATTATTCCAATACACTTGATTGGCTTACATAAACAAACGAATTATTCGAATACACTTGATTGGCTTACATAAACAAACGAATTATTCGAATTCATTTGATTGGCTTACATAAACAAACTAGTTATTCGAATACATTTGATTGGCTTACAGGTGAACGACACATTAATCCTATTCATATACATTCCTACTCTGTTCTAGTATATTTTTGTATAAGATGTTTATTCTATATTCAAGCATTTGTTTTAGGGACTTATTGGCTTACCTGGATTCCCTGGTTATAACGGTATACCTGTAAGTAGTTATTCAGTCCAACAATACCTTCTTTTAATCAAACTTTAAATTTATACACTGCACAAAAACTAAAGCGACACAGTCAGTCATGTAAAGCGGTAAAACTGATGAATAAACATGAGGAGTTTCACAAGGCATAAAACCATTTAGTTCAATGAGTTGAGCATATTTTTCTTTCAAATGTTTGTTTACATTTTACCGCTGTGCATATGAATTTTTCTGACGGCAAACCTGAGGATCTCTAATGTTTTCCGACAGAAATTTTGACGCTAGAAGTCCTTTTTTGAATAGAAAATCTATATTTTTGTGCAGTAATAGTTTAAACTAATTGATCCACTATAATATGATTCCAAAGTAAGCATACTATCACGCTGACTAAGATATACACCCTTAAAAAAACGCTTGTTTTCAAGCTTTAGCGTCTGTTTTAGGCCAGATATTTCCCTTTTGAAGAACCTTTAACTTTTGAAATAGTTTGAGAGTCAAAGGACATTTGTTTGGTTAATATTATCAATTTTTGCTATCATTTTTTTGTCTATTTATGGTTTTGATATTTGTTAGATATTTCAAATCTTTATGCAAATTTATTTTTATTTCACAGGGTGTACCAGGAGTAGAAGGGCGTCGTGGTAGAGATGGCGACTGTGGATTACCAGGAACTTCAGTAAGTCTAATACAACCTTGAGCCTAGGACGTTAGAAGGCTTTGTTGTTAAAATCAATTCAAAATTGCATCACATTGTAAAATTGTATACTAGAAACAGATTGTTACAATTGCTATATAATAAAGAAAACGATTTAAACAAATTTTCTGAAGAAAGTGCTACAATACAAAATTTTGTAACTGTTCTAGACTATATTAAACACCATATAATAATTGATATCCAACTATATTCTCGTGTAATTTTGAAGTTAACTTATTTTTTTAACAAGTATTTGTAACTTATTTTTACAGAATGTCAAAGGACCCATAGCAAGATGTTTAAGCATTATGACTTCTATTCATGTTTCTTCATTCTTTTTTCGAACTTTCTTTAAGGATATGTTGTAAATACACCCTATGTAGTGAAACTAAATTAAAATATAAAATAAATTTTAAATTTTTACAGTCAACCATGGTATCCAAAGTTTAAAGGCGATAAAGGGACTTACTCAGGTGTTTTTACCAAAATAGTTAATCTCTTTACTAAAAACCCTGTAAAATTAAAGATGACCACTTCAGTAGTATCCTATGGGAATTTGAGTCAATTTCAATGTGTAGTTTTTGAGATATTTGTATTTCAAGATGGCTAAACAAAAGAAAACATGAAGCAAATGAATTTTTTAACAAAGTTTTGAAGTCTTTCACTCTCGATCTGCTGATTCGCTCAAAGAAACTGGTCTCTTAATGTTCTCTGCAATACATTAATCTTATTATAGGTCTCACAAAATGATTTCACATCAGTAAGCTACTTTTAACACTCATTGAAATGATGAATATATTGCTTTTTATTCTTTAGGGAAATGCAGGAACATCAGGCTTCGATGGATTTCCTGGTCCACCTGGTAAAGAAGGAGAACGGGGAGAGAAAGGATTCAAAGTAAGAAATTATTTACACAAAATTTTATCAATCAGAAATAATATGTAAATATTATTTAGAAGAAAACATCATTTTGCTTTCAGGGAAAAGTCATTTAGTTTTGTTTCATATATTTATGCTTAAATTGATTTTTGTTAATAGTACCTTGACTAAAAAAACAATAAATAAGTCGGGCAAACCTTAAATATTGACATTTGTTTACGTATTTCACTCGCAAGCTCGGGACAATACTTTTGACGTCGGTCACCGTTTTACGGTATTGCCTCACAAAAAGTTAATATAGGGTTAATAGTTTTTCTTATTTGAAAACAAGCTGTTATAGCTATAGTTTAAAGCTACACCAATTCACATTTTTGATAAGATTTGCTTTGTTGATGAATCTGTAGATTCTACTTGATGCTATTATTTGTTATGCATTTATGTTATATTATATACCATATATTTATGTTTTTATTCTAGGGACCACCAGCTGCACCTAATCCTAATTTAGTGATCCTTCCTGGAGATAAAGTAAGATTATTTTGTTTTGAAAAGTGAGAGTTTCTTACTTTTTTTATACTAAAATAAAATGACTTTTTTGTGGAAATTTTTTACAATTAGGTTTTGGGAACTCATTGTATGATCCTATTTATACCAATATAAGTTATGCTATAACATTAATATATCAATGTATCAGTTTTCATTTCTAAGCACTCGTGCTTCTTACTTCTAACTTTCTTCTATTATTAATGTTAATTATTTAATTAATCTTGAATAATCTCTGTTTTCGTTAATTATGTTTATTGCATTTATTATATTAGCTAATTATGCGTATTTATTTGTAGGGAGAGGATGGAGAAAGAGGTTTAACAGGATTTAAAGGGTATAAGGGTCAAGAAGGTGACAAAGGGTTTGACGTAAGTATAGCTTCTGTTTATCTTATGATAAAGATAAAACTGAAACAGGTAAAATAAACTGGTACTAATCTACTAAAATAATCAATTGAGCTATCTTACTGTTAATTTGAGTTTTTATAAGTATCTTTTAACTGAACTTTGCTTTGTGCTTTATATAACGATTTAGCATCTTTTACAACCAACTTCCACCAAAAGATTTACTTAATGATTTTTAAAAATCAAGAATCTCAAAGGTTTTACAACATATAAGACAAATTTTATTTTGCGCTTTGTCAGAAAATTTTACTTATTTTGTACATGTTCAAATATAAACAAAATATGTTATTTACAAATATTATCAAAGCATTAATAACATTTGATATGTGTACTTTGAATAATATTTAAAAAAATTGAAAACTTTAAATGTTCCTTTAAGATAAAAGTTAATTTTTAATGTTTAGGGGAATGATGGTAACGATGGATTTGATGGGGTCGAAGGTGAACCAGGAGATATGGGGGATGTTGGTACCTTTATCAGACAAAGAGGTATCAAAGGAGATAGGGTACGTGGTGTACTACTTTTTTGTAATCTGTTATGTACATAAAATTACCTTAAGTGGATTAATTTTTGCGCGGATTAATTTTCGCAGATTTCGCGGATTGTGTCAATTTCCGCAAAAATTGGTCCGCGCGAAATATGTTTTTTCCGAACTTTTCATGCAAATTTGTCCAAATATTAGTAAAAAGACGGTGATATAGTAGTTCATCCACTAAAATTAATCCACTTAAGGTAGCAACGCTTACCTGGAAAAGTTCATTATATTTATTAAATTATTTTACTCTTTTTTTGGGTTCAAAGCAAATTGAACTTTTAGTTTTTAGTTTTATTTTACTTTTAACAAAACAAATTGAACTTTAATTTTTGGAGAAT